>CAIGRP010010241.1:0-17901 GCA_903798385.1 Fraxinus cuspidata | reverse complement strand
CATCCTTGGAGTGCGGCTCGATCTTGAAGTTTTCAATTGAAGTTTCCATATACAAAGAATCAACATGTCTCAGATTTTCAACTTGTACTTGCTTTTCTTTTTCTGTTTTAGTACCATGGTTTGTAACATCTTGATTATCTTGAATAACTTCTTTTTTACTCTCATCATCTGCCTTTTAAGTCTTTTTCTATCATTCATAAAATTGCTCATCACATGACACCAAGACAATCTTTTTATCGTACCACCTAAACACATACCTATTATCTCGACCTATGTAAGTGGCATTTACATCGTAGTACCATGGTTGTCCCCAAAGTATATGACAATCGTCTATCTCTACCACATTACATATAATATTATCTTTGTAGTATTTTCCAAGAGAGTGAAATTTTACATACCTCCATATTTTGAATTTTTTGCCCATGTGAAGCTTGATAGCAAGATGGATATTTTTGAGTCTTCAAATTTAAAGCTTTCATCAATGTTTTAGATACCAAGTTCTCACTACTCTTATGTTTTATTATCACTTTACATACTTTGTGTTGATGGTGCATCGTGTTTTAAAATTTTTCTTGCACTTCAAATTAGGCTATTTTATATCTTCTCGATAAACCTTCATAGAATCCTTAATAACTTTCGTGTATTCAAACTTAGCTGCGACTCGAGGAAATTCTCTAGCCACCTGTTTTCGTGTTTTAAACTTGTCGAAGCAACCAACATTCATAGAAGTTAAAGTCTGTAAATTCATGTCAGTTTGCTTTTCCATGGGCTTGCGATTCCTTTCAAGACTCAAAACAGTTAACAACTGCGTGATTTTATAAAGGGTTTCATCTATCCCCTCGATTTGTTGTCCGAGTTTGTCGAGCCTCTATTCATCGTCAACGGTTCGAATGCCACCAGGACCATAGTCAGATATCAGACTGAGGCAATTACCTTACTTTGATACCAATTTTGGGGCGGAAGCGTTTAAAAATTCTTGTAGTAAGAATTGAAAATAAGAAGTATATCGGAATAATTTGCTTTGTATTGATTGAATAATAATTGATGTTATGAAAACGTATACAATACTTTTATATTTATAGACAATTATTTCCTACTTATACTAACAATAGGAAACTAAAACAAAGAAACTAATAAAATCCTAAATTAATTAGAAATCCTATTCTAAGAATAAAAAGATAAAACCTATTAGAACTAGAAAATGAAACTAGAAAAGATTAATTACAATTGTAGTAGGAAATTACTAATCATGATTATGTACTTCATGATTATGTACTACATCAAATAGAGATAGGAAAAACATACTAGTTGAAAACCGGAGGTGTGCTGATACCTTGTACTTGAAAATTGACAAAAACAAAAAGCAGAAAAATGAAAACATTCTTATGAATTTGCAATTGAAGACCTCAAGCTCGGCTACACTTCATTAATGAACAAGTTCAAAAGAGTCCAATCAAAGAAAAGAAAATTGAACTCGCAGTTCAAGGAGTCAAAGGTGAGGTTTGCCAAATTAAGAATAAAAGTTTCGTTGACCTTCTATACGATCCGAATGCTGAAAAATTGCATAAGCACGAGAATAGAATAAAAAAGAACATGGGAAGCACAAAAATTGAAATTTCCAATATTTATATTGCACAAACGGGATTCAAGAATGATAGATTGAATAAAGCATCGTTTCTAAAGGAACGACACAAAGGAAGTCTCTTTGAGAAGATAAGCAATGTAGGAGCAAAGTTGATGTAAGAATAAAGAGATGAACATTAGTTCAATATGTGACATGGATAAATTTTTGAGTATTTTCCTCTCGATTCATTGATTTTCTTTTTTTCAACAAAACTCGAGTACGAGTTTTTCTTCATGTGAGGGAGAATGATGTAGGAAAATCCTATTTGAAATAGAATTGATTTTCTCTTTTTCTTCTTTCTTATTTAGAATAGGAAATCAAATTACTCTTACAAATCTTTGAGTCTTAATTTTTCTTCTTGTTTTCACGAAACCAATTCCACTTCCGCACTACTTTTCTCCTGTGAACACAGACGCGTAATAAATTGAAATCATTTACAAAGACTACAATATAGATTGTAGAATATAATCTCCTAAGATGCTATAAAGTTGGTTAATTCTAGAAATCGAAAATTCAAAAATACTACACTGATTTAGTTGCCCTTTTCCAGGGACGTCAATCTCATTGAAATCCCCAAAATCAATCCCATTTAAATCCCTAAAACCTTGCATATTCCAACACCCTCCCTCAAGCTAGCTCATAGATATCAATTACACTCAGTTGCTAACTATGTTCTACTGATTTGGATAGTCTTTTTGTAAAGACATCTGCCAACTGATAGGGTCAAATGGCATGCAAATGAGAATACATTCCAGTTTCTCCTTTTTAAAATGTCTAATCGACCTCCACATGTTTTGTCCTATCATACCTAACTGGATTGTTTTTTATGTTAATAACAGTTTGTTATAATAGTATATCACATAGGAGTCTCTCTCTTGATTTTCAATTATTTCAGTAACCTGTTTTCCCAGATAAGTTCACACATTCCAGGAGCACAGCTCTAAACTCTGCTTCGACACAACTAGAAACTAAACTTTGTTTTTTAAGTCGCCATGTAACAAGGTTTCCAACCACAAAAGTACGAAAACCTCTATCTCTAATTGATCTCGCCCAATCTGCATGAGTGTATATGCCTCAACCAGCACCTGTTTTTCCTTAAACAGGAGACCTCGCCCTGGAGTCCTCTTAAGGTATCTCAAGATCTTGAACACAGCTTCCATATGTTCCTCTTTCGGTGAGTGCACGTATTGGCTTAGAAAACTAGTAGAAAAAGCTATGTTAGGGAGAGTGTGAGAGAGAGATTAATTTCCCAACTAATAAACGCTGAAAACATTCTCTGTCCACCTCTTTTTCTTCATTTGAATGTCCGAGATTGTTGAACTCAATAGGAACATCACTTTGTTTACATCCGAGCAAACCAACCTCTTTTAATAGGTATAGGGTGTATTTCCTTTGCGTGACAACTTCCATACCAAGAAAATACTGTAAAGAACCAAGATCCTACATTTCAAACCCTTTATCAAGAATTTTCTTAAATTCTCTTATCTCATCCTCATCTTCACCTGTTAAATGATATCATCCACATACAGAAGCTAGTTATTAACTTATTCATTGTTGAATGCTTAAAAATATATAGTATGATCTGCTAGTCCTTGATCATAACCAGCACCTCAAATTGATTTAGCAAACTGATCAAACCAGTCCTGTGAAGATTATATCAAGCCGTACAAGTACTTTGTCAATTTATACTCTTTCTTCCATGACTATCTTCAAATCTAGGAGGTAATTGCATATAAAATTCTTCCTTAAAATCTCCATTTAAGAAGGCGTTTTTAACATCTAGTTGATGAATTGATTTTAAAATTTGCTGCTAGAGAGAACTCAAACCATGGTCATCTTTGCTAATGGAGCGAAAGTCTCAAGGTAGTCTATCCCATATGTTCGCGTTTGTCCTTTCACAATAAGCCTTGCCTTGTATCTATCTACATCCCAATTAGCTTTATACTCAATTGTAAATTTCCATTTACAGCTGACCGTTGTCTTACCTCTTGGTAAATCTGTTAAGGATGTCCCTTTCTTTTTCAGTGCATTCATCTCCTCTAATACAGCAGCCTTCCACTCTTGAATTTTCAAAGCTTCATGCACAGATTTTGGGATTTCTCCATTAGCTAGATTAGAGGTAAAAGCTTTATAAGAATGTGATTTTCTATGGTAGGAGAAATTTTTTGAAATAGGGTTTAGAGTGCAAGTTCGGTCCCTTTTCTAAGAGCAATAGGAAAATCAATGTCAGTTTGCAGTTCAGGAGTAGGAATACAAGTAGATTCAAGAGAGTTATCCATATTACCTGCTTCATCCACTTTTTCAGAGTTCGGGTTCGGATCAAGAGCCGGTGGTTGAGATGGAAGATGGCCCTGTTCTGTCCTCAAATTCAGCCTTTTGAAATAGACATGTAGCTCAAGGGCTGCTGAATTACCTCGCTATGATGTGTTTCAGTTTCAGTTATTGGCATAGTTCCTGTCTAGGTAAGACCGAGGGGGATATCTCATCATCTGACAAAGTAGGACTGAAGTGTGTTTGAAAAATAGAACTGGAAGTGTCTCCTAAAAATGTTCTTCCTCAGAATGACTCTCCCCCTAAAGAGAATTTTTGAGAGAAGGATTTGTTTTCAAAGAAAGTCACATCATGACTCACAAAAATTTTCAAGGCAAGGGATCAGCACTTGTAATCATTGTGTTGGTGAATACACTTTGACAACTTTTGGTCTAATTTACGTCTGAGATGTGCACGGATGTGAACAATAATTTGCCATATAAATATAGGCTTGTACACTTTTTCAATCACCTCTTTTCAATACAATCAAGTTATTCTAACAAATTCTTCGAGTGTTTTAATTTTTCTTGTTTTAAAGAAACCAATTCTGCTTCCGCACCAAAATTGGTATCAAAGCAAGGTTTACCCTTAACTGATAGCTACTTATAAATTTATAATGGTAGTGGTACGCATTGTCACAACGATGATTGGAGGATTGCAAATTTACCAACCTCAGTTCAGAATCTTGAACAAAAGATAATGTTTGAAGACACGGTTGACAAGAATTTGCAGATTTTGATTGTTATGAGTGTTGGTTACTTTGACAAACACATGACACAACATGTGCTAGAGAATTTCCTCGAATCCCGATATGGAGTTCTACTAAGGAGATAAAAAGGAGTCCAATTTGAAGCACGACAAGACTTTTAGAACATGATGCACCATCAACAACGAAGTATGCAATATGATAATAGACCATGAGAGTAGTGAGAACATAGTATCCAAAGCATTGGTGAAAGCTTTAAATTTGAAGACGGAAAATACTCATCTTGCTATCAAGTTTTGAGCCAATAATTTGAAAGGTAGGAATGTCATTGTGAAAATTTGAATTGTTCGAATGAGTTTGCAAGTGCTTTGAGAAGATGATGTCTGTTCTCGAAGAAGGATAAAAATGAAGAGGGACTGTATAGCCCAACAATATAATCCGCAATGGAAGAATAAAATGCAGAAGGGAAAAAATATAGAAGAAAAATATGGCAGAGAGATAAAATTTTAAGAACCCTAACAAGGCTCTGATACCATATTACAATTCCAAGTGAGTTGTGAAAATGAATTGTGTATTTCCAACTGTTGTATTACACATTCATATATAAATATACCTAGATTAGGAACCTAAGAAAGGAAACAAATTTCATAAAATAATAAACTATTATTCGGGATCGACTATACCACAAATACAAAATATTGACAGAATATCAATCCCTGTTTTTTATGAACAAAAAAAATCCCTAATTTCTCAAAATTCTTCAAATCTTCAACACTACAAAACTGGGACAAAGATCTGCTTTTCTTTTTCTTTTCTTTTCTTTTTCTTTTTTTTTGCGAGCACGCGAGCTTCCAATGTACTCGGTTTAAAGGGGAAAAACAAAGAAAAAAAATGGCGCAGCTCTCTTCTGCTAGCATCAATTCGATGATAGCATTTGTATTCCATTGTATTGTCTGATTTTTGGTTGTCTCATCACAGTCGACACTGTAAGGATTCTCATTGTTGAGAATCAATTTATTTTAATTGATGGTAACATTTTGGCTCCAACTAATGGATTCAAAGTGAGTAATTCATTTGATTGGAATGATTTCCTCCATCAGATAAACTGCAAGGATTCTCATCCATGCGTGTAAGGAAAATAGTTGTTGACAGAAGGTAGAGGGAAAAGGCAAGCGTGTAGACATACCATCATCACTACAACCACATGCAGCAACCAGTTGGATGAAACCATAACTATAAAATATTCATGAATGTTTGGCAGGATTAAAGTAATAGCATTAGATAGTATCAAGGAAGAGAAAAAAAATCGTACTTTCAGGTCCTATCAAGTACTGTGTACCAACACGATCTCAAAGAATTCCAGTTCAAATTGATTACCTCGGAGAAATCACCATCTGACATCTTACTCATGGGAATATCTCCTTTTAACAGACATGAAACTTGAAGGATGATCTCTGTACTGTTCTCTCCAACAGAATCCTTTTTTATTCCTGACATTACATGTTAACAGTAGAAAGTATCAAGAAGTCAATCATTTGAGGAAGACACAGGGCAATAACCTAGGCTACATTTTAAGAAAATAAGTACAAAGAGATATGATTATATCAGACTTATCAATTACTCATTAATTTTTCCAAATGAAATATGACAATGATACAGCAGATTAATAGATGAACTAATCATCTCTGTATTTTCTTTATAATTGAAAAAAAGTAGAGACGTGCTATGAGCTTCACTCATGCATGGTCAAAGCTTGTTGGTTTTAATACTTCAAAACTTTCAGAGGCTCAGGTCAATTTTTTTCTAACATGAGTGTGTCAATAGAAGATGAAACCAAATCACGTGAAAAGCTCAAAGAAACAAAACTATAATCAAATGCTTCATTTCTCATGGACTTTGGCTAAATTTGAATTAATAACTTCTGTACCAGTTTTCATATAGTGCATTTCTAATAGAGATTAATTAAAACTTTTAACACGTGCTTATGTCAATTGGTCGTCCGTTCTTGTATTTGACAGTTTTAACAACATATTTAATTTCTGTATAATGCTATTTAGCTCCAATGGTACTAAGCACCAATCTATGTGGTAGTGGGGCCACTGCAAATTGTCCAATGCATATAAACGCATCCAACTTCAGTGGACAATGTGACACTAGTCACGCTGCCATTGGAGCATTACTTTTAATTTCCACATCCAATCTTTTAAGCGGATGTATTCTATAATATCAACACAATATATATATATATATATATATATATATATATATATATATATATATATGACAAAGTCCCATGCTTATAAGAGTCCTGATCAAATCTCCTCTTATATTATCTACCTTACATATCACTAAATGGCACTTTCATTCAAGTATTCAACCTAAAATGGAACCTGTTTCCAACAACACCATCCTAGTCTTATATCTATAGCTCAAACTACCATTACTTGAGAGATCTTGAATTTCAGTTATCAAGGAATAATCATGCACAGGGCTATTAAGGGTGCATGCACTGTACAATAACAATGCAAAAGTTCATCTAAAACTTATTCAATATCAAATTATATAGAATATACTCAACTGACCTTTGACTTGCACGAGCTGATGAGAAATTTTTTGTCTGTAATCATATGGGTCTATTTTGACTCTAACAAAGCTTCCTATCACCTTTTCTTCAAATGATTCAGGTTGGCCAAATAGCTCAAATAGCAAGCTTTTCTTCAAGTAGACGAGTTTTATATTGCCAGTTATAATGGAAGCGAAATAACTTCGAGGGGCACCATGTTCTTTTCCTTCTTTCTGGGAGTATTTCACTGTATCCTGCTTTCTCTGCCTTTTATGAGAAACCGAGGTTTTGCTTTCTGAATCATTCCCAAGCACATCCTCTTCGGATTCATCTTGGTTCTCAGTAAAATGTGACTCCAGAAGATTATATATTCTGTTTTTATTTATTATCCTCTTCCCAAAAAGAGATTGTAAACTGGCATCACATGTTATTCTTTTCTTGTTCTTTGGTTCAAAAAGCTTCTTTTCTTTGATATAATTATCTACAATGGAAGCTACATCCTGCTGCGATAATGTCACACTAGTATCTTTACCTATTGAAGCAAGAAACTCAATAAGAGATCTCGAACCCCAGCCAATAAACTCCTTTCTTTGGGATTTATTGTTTTTTTGCGTAGCAGATTTGGATCTCTCAGCTTTTCTTTTCTTTTCTTCATGATCTTTAGCAAATTCTTTTGAAACCGATTCAGACTTGTAGTTCTTTCTCTTCTCCATCCTATCTTGTGATTGAAGAAGATTCTTAGTCTTTAAACCTTCTTCTCTATAATGATCTAGCAATATTCAAGTGAGCAAACCCTCAAAACAATTCTCGATCTTTATAATCCACCTTGTCCTGAAAACAATAATCATTCAAAAAAGAGAACCAACTCAAGATTGGAACGTGGACAAATCTTGAAGAAAAAATCGGACAGAAGAAGCAAAAAACAAGCATCTAGGTATCCAATTTTTTTTTTTTTTCAGTATCATCAACTAATTTGGAAAAACATCTAGAATAAGAAGAGTACAAAGAACCACAAGTTCAACATAGATTTACCATGAAGAGCTACCAAATGAAAGTCAGCTTCTTAATGTTTCTTGCTTAAACATACAAGAGTTAATTTGTGTTACAAGACACAAGGACTTGAACCTCAAACTGAAATTAGTCCTAATCATTCCGACTTTGGAAGTCTCCATGGCATCAGCTTGTCTTTTGAGTAAATAGGTCCAACATACACAAGAATGGTCATGAATGTAATAAACCATTTTGCCCCAGGAATGTTTATCTCACACGAAGGTCCCAAATATCACTGTGAACATGAAAAATGGTTTCGATCTGATAAGGTTGTGCAGGAAATGAGCATGGACTATTACTTGCAAGTATGGAAAATAAGGTTAAAATAATGAATGTTCTTAACTATTTTGAAATAGAGTTGGACTATTACTTGCAAGTATGGGAAACTAGAATGACCTAATATCTTGTGCCAAAGTTCGACTTCTTTTGTGGAACTTGAGTATTTTTTAGATAGATTACCTGCAGTATACCAAAAATATCTCTTAACAAATATAGTACACAATCGAAGATTACGCTAGAAATAAGGGATTTAGAATCGGAATTCTACAAGCACAA
Source organism: Fraxinus cuspidata (assembly GCA_903798385.1). NCBI lineage: Eukaryota > Viridiplantae > Streptophyta > Magnoliopsida > Lamiales > Oleaceae > Fraxinus > Fraxinus cuspidata. The sequence continues at coordinate 9,093 of CAIGRP010010241.1, read as the reverse complement.
CTAACGACCGAACCTGAAACCAACATTCAGAAATCAACTGATTGGAAGCAGATGGTAGCTGCAAGAATGGGTCCCGATTAAACAAGAATTAGCGGCAATTCTTAAACAACAAAATTAAAGTTTCGCAACTCCAGCAATGTCTGTAGAAGATGCCGCCTTAAATTAAGGTTTCAGATGGGTCGTGAACTCCTGGAAAATGATAAGCCTGTAGATGATGTTGCACAGCCTGAAGATGAAGTCACGATTGCTGGAGGGATGATTTGCGACCTTGGGCAGACTGAATCCTGAAAGATTTAAGGTCAGATTTACGATTCTTGACAGAAGTGGTCTAGGGTTCGCAACTTAGGATAAAAAAATCCTAATTTAAAGAGAGCTCTGATACCATCTAGAAATAATTTTATTTCTTTCTTGTCAAACCAAAAATAGATGTACACAAGAGACAGGAAGTAGAAAGTGCTGAAGGCCAATATGCAACTTTGCAGTTATTTTATATTTCTTTTTGTATCACAATTTCACAGATAGACGCACACAACTAGGATACAGGAAATAGAAAGAAGTGAAGTTATACTTTTGTACACAACAGTGTGGATGAAAGATCAATAAGACGCTATTCTTTATCGATCTTTCACATTTTTATATGGGAAGTATTTTGAGTATGATCTGATATAACACTCTGCACTCCTGTTTTGCTATAATGTTCAAGATATAAAAGAAATAGGATTTAATACATCAAATATTAGAGAACCTGATCTACTTGCCATATATTACTCAATTGAATTGTGGAGCTACATGAATATGGTATACCAAATAATAATAAATAAGCTTCTCAACTAGCAAAATTTTAGTTTTAGTGTTTTACACCTTATTTCTATAACATATCTTCCATATTTTTAATTAGACGATGTTAAACAAATACGGAATAAAAATTTCTTTAGTTGATTCCAATAAATTTTCCAGTCTTCCAAATATGAAAAAAAAGGAATGGTCTATCACCCGTGTAAAAAACGGACACATTGCCGGCATGTTGGAGTCCGACACATCAAACACCAAATGCTCACATGTTTCAACACGTGTCATAATGCAGTTATAGCTGGATAAAATACAAAAACGATAAAGCCATTGGAAGAGGGGCAAAAACATATAGGCTGCTTGGAGATAAAGGAATCAAAAAGAAGAGAAAATAATTAACCTCGAGAGATTCCAAGGTTGAAGACAACAGGAATGGGAGATGAAGTATGATGGTGCTGAGAAATATGGTTGGCGAATGCTCAAACCATAAGCTGAACATAAAATTGAAGTCTCTGTGGGAGAAGAAACTCTAACCTGTTCAAGTCATACAAAGTGTAAGATCAAGACCAAACAACGTGATCTTAACCAAATATTGACATGCATTGGATATGTTTGAAATATTGGAAGGGAAGTGCCCAGATGATGGTACACAGTTGAGAAGATGGAGGAAGACAGCTTGTGAATTCTTAGCGAATCTCAACGAAACTCTGGATGAAGTCTGTGAACAAATTGTTGGTCGAAAACCATTGTTGCCCATTCGAGAACTATACTTGGAAGTCCAAGAGTTGCAAGAAGGTAACGATGACACTTGCAATTACACACATCAGATGACATAAGTATTGCATGAGATGGTGTGCTAGGAGATGATGTGCTACAGATGGAGGTTAAGGAATTTATTGGCCAACTAAAGATTTTTGAGAATGGAGGTGGCAAGAACAAGAAGAGGTATCTCAGTCATGCAAAGGAAGTTTATTCTAGACCTACTGTCATAGAATAGCATGCTGGGATGTAGACCTGCATAACTAAAAGATAGGAAGTATAGAAGGAAGTCCTCCAGTTGAAAAAGGTGGCTATAAAGCCTAATGGGGAAATTAATTTATCTTGCCCATACTAAGCTAGACATTGCTTTTTCAGTTATTGTCATGAGTCAATTCATGCACTTCCCTACTAAGGAACATTTGGATACTGTAAACAGAATTTAGAGTATCTTAAGGCGATGCCAAGAAAAGGTTTGTACTTTGGGATGAATGAAGACAGAGATGTGGAAGCTTATACAGATGCAGATTGGGCTAGTTCGATTAACAATAACATCTATACATATGGAGAAATTTGGTAATTTGGAGGAGCAAGAGCAATATATCATAGCAAGGAGCAGTATGGATGCAGAATGTAAATCAGTTTCTAAGGGAAACTGTAAGTTTTTGTAGATAAAGGTACTACTCGAAGAGCTGCAGTTTAGTAATAATATGCCCATGAAGTTGTACTGTGACAAGCTGCCATAAGTATTGCTCACAGCCCAGTTCTCCTGATATAACTAAACATGTGGAAGTTACCGACATCTCATCAAAGAGAAGATTGAAAAGATTAATCTTTATGAGGTTTCCTAATAGAACACAGATTACTGACCTTTTAACATAAGGACTGTAGAGACAATTTCAAAATATATAGGAGCAAGTTGCTAGTTCTTGATATTTTCACACGTACTAGAGGGGGAGAGTAGAAAAGTTGAAGTTTTTTAATTTTAAATTTGAAATAAAATTTGATCTCATCTATCTATTTAGTTTCAAATTTAGATAACAAATTATCTTTATTTATACTTGAGTTCTTAGTTACTAACTACATTAGATAAGGTTTATCCCCAGATTTCTTAAAGAATATGGTTTGTTTATCTAGGAATATAGTTAGGACATAGGATATAAATACCTATACTATCTAACCAGTTTGCATTTACAGTATTTATCCTCTCAATTTCGCAGTTGTTTACATGATCCATACCTCGTCATAGTCATAAACCACATCTTCTTCAAGCAACATCACAAGATGGCGGAATCCATTTTTGTCTTCAACTTGTACAAACTCTAAAGCATGACGGTATTGATGGCATACAGCAGAGGTGCAAGTATAACGATGATTTTCTTAAGATCTATGGTAGAGAGAGCAAGTATGCCATTCTGGAAATGAACAATATAAGTTCACATCTCATTATATCTGATGGACAAAAAAATAATGAAGCACGCAAGAAACTATATGAGATGATAATATAGTCTTAGGGAGATTAATTAAAAGAGAAGATAGATAAATGGCGTTGAGGATGACTTGCTACAATTCCATTGGCTTTCACTACCCAAAAATGAATTGATCTTTTCAATCACAAGAAGAATAATATGGTTTTAGACATCACCGGGAAAAAGTAAATGTTAATATAGAGCATTTTGGGGAGAAGTGCTCAGTAATAAACATTCTAATTGAGTCGCGACTCATAAAGATGAAGGGTCCAAATTTAGAATGCAGTGAGATCAGTGAAACAACAAATACATTTTCTAATGAAGAATGACAAATCAAATTTTAACCATTTCTGAAAAATCTCTAAAGAACAGAAAATTAGTCATCACAATGCCAAAAAATTACTAAACTGTCATGATGCCGATTGCAACGAACAAGAACAATAAAGAAGAAAAAGAAAGTAGGATGAGAGAAATGAGGAAAAGAATGTAGTTTTTATTCAATATTCAAGTCTATCTCATTACAATCAATGGACCTCTTTATATCAACTAAAAACACGACTAATAAAGGAAATCATGATTAGTAAGGAAAATTAAAATTTTCCCTTTACAAAATCAATTTACCAAAAATGAATCAAATGCAATAATAGAAAATTTTATTGTGATTGATGTCAATTTCTTTTACGCCTCGACTAGACTTTCCAAGTTGCATCATATCACCTCCTGTATTCAACTACACATTTGCAGCATCATTTATACGCATCTTTCGGCTCTTCCGCATTTTCATGCAATGAGAAAAGAACTTATAACTTTGTGTGGGTATGTCTTTGTTTTACTACAAGTATTGCAAGTCGAGAACCTTTCTTGGTTGACGGTCTTGGAAAGCCAACATCACTAATGAACTTTTTGATACGGAACACAGGTCTACCCAACATTCATCCTCCTTCAATGGCCTCATTCATTCCTAGAATCTTCATTTCAACATAGGATTGTCTCCCTACCTACATAAAAAAAGTGTATCTAAGAAGCATGGAAGGGAAGAGTGGGAATAAACTAAACCTCGTAAAGCATATCATCAAGTACTAAGGACTGACAAACTCTTGAAGGCAGAATGATTAGCAAGTGTAAGGGATCAAACACTAATCCCAACACACAAAGCACACAGAGATTTCTAGTAATTTGCCCTCGTTGTAAAAATTACATCCACTTGCAGCTACAGCTTCTTTCACTTAACGGAGAAAAATTGTGCCGAGGGTCTTGTGCCTCTCCCATCATAAAAACAGCCTCCCTGTAAAATCCATTTTTGTATACTAGATGACTTATATTGCATATAGGTTGATCTGCGGTTGAGGGAACAAGTGATCGGTATGATTAGGGTAATAGCCTAATACAACGAATTGTGTATAGATCAGAACATCAAATCCTTAAAATAAGTATTGGTTAGGAGGTTCCATTGCTAGAGTCGATCTTGACACAAGAGGAAGGATAGAACAGATAATGGATTGAGAGGTGACATTTTACCTGGCCAATTTATCTTGTCATTATTCTGTAAAGCAAATACCATAGCAGAAAACTTACCACAGATCTGTAGTCAAATTTGTACAGAAGTTACCTGAAATTCACGGTAGATATTCTTGATCAGATTAATGGTGACAGTTAGCAAGAACAGGAAAATTGGAGAAATCATACTGATGCTTCTGAATCTGACAAGTTATCTGATCACGGAAAATGATCAGATGATTCATTAGTCAACTATATACATCAAAGAAACAATATTAGAACTCGAAAGCCATATTAATAATCGAGGAGGGAACAGAAGGGTACAAGGAAAGAGCCTAAGAAAAGATGTTTTAAGTGGAAGATGCAAAACACTTTATTAAGCCAATATCTAATTAGTGAAAACCAAGTAAAACATATGGCAGATCTCGTAGTATGGCTTGAATGCCAACAGACGTCTATTATTGAATTCACCTGAACCGATAGTACCCATTTTGGGATATTTCTGCCTGATTAAAGTATCCTACAGATATTGCAAAGCTTGAAAATCATAAAACTTCATCTGCTTATGCTGCAAAAGGATCTCTTCCTACAAGGCTAAAAGGATTTATACAAGATTAACTGGAACATTAAAATATAGCCATTTTACACAAACTTTAAGCATACTGTTGCCCTGTTATAAAAATTATGATATAATGCAATATATTCAAAGAAAAAGCTCAGACAAAACAGAATTAAATTAGAACTGCAGACTTGCCTGTGCACAGTAACCATGATGCATATCAAGGCCCATGTGTTGATCAAGTCATTTCGTAAATATATAGGGCTTGTTTGAGCCCCATTTTTTGTGTAGAATGTATTTTGGAATAGTGAACTGATAGAGAATGTGTGGTTAAAAAAATATAGAAAATTTTTGAGTTTACGTGTAATATTATTTTATTGAAGAATGTATGATTGAAAAGAAGAGAGAAAATTTTATTTTGGAAAATGAGAATCAAACAAGGGCATATTATTAGTTTTCTGGAAAGGGGAAAATATACACCAAGAAACCTATATAATTTGAAACAATTTCAGGCAAGGCCCAATGTGGGAAATAGGGAAATATCAACAAAAAACTCAGGCAATAAGAAAAGAGAAAGAAATTGGGATCATAGCCATCCACTAAAATATCCTTACCAAACCGAAAGACACATTCTGCATATTTTTTATCGAACATTACCAAAAAAATCACATTTATCCGTATACCCGGACCATATACCAAGCACAATGCCTGGCAGATCTTGAGAACACAACCCAACTGCATCACATAAAACTTTGTGTAAGAAAAAAGTTCTCTTCTATTTACAAAATCTTTTAACATTCCCAATGTGAGGACCATTTCAACTTGTAAAAAAATAAGAACTACAACTCCCAACATGTTGTTAGCTCGGGTGAGAGACGTTTCAAATTCTCAGTTGCATCAAGGTTTTAAGAGTATAATATTACCCCCAGTATGAGAAGCTAAGCAACAATCTTACAAGGTACACAGTATTTTTAAGAAAATTAAAGGGCTCAAATTTAATCTCACCCGACCTACCGTGGTTAAATGTGGTCTCTATAAGGTTCGAACAAAAGACAATAAGTCCAAGAAGAATAAGACGGTGAAGAAAAAGAACCTCTCACCTTCCACCACCTATTCAAAGCATAAATGAATAGTTCAAACATGACGGCATACATTACTATTATAATAAATTAAACAAGCTCAAATCAAGAGTCCATATCAAGTTTTGCAAAGAACATAAATTCAATAAATTGCACGGACAAGTATATAGATTAATGTCTTTGACTGTCTTGAATTACTTATGCAACCAGTGCCTTTTACTTACCATGGTTCTGCAAGAAGAGATCATACAGTAATGGCTATATCCATTCAGTCCAGTAAGTTAGAATTTTCTGCCAAAGTCAACCATGAGCATGTGATCTGAGTTTCTTGAACTACTAATACTCGAGGTTCTACAAATTGCAATGTAAATCAACCAACGTATGCAAATTATTCTCGTAACCATCAAATTGTCTAACCTGTGCCCCCATGATCTCCTTTTACGTACACAAATGTGATGATACCAGGATCAAAAGCAGACTGTGAAATTTCAAGAGCTCCAATAACGGAAAGTACCTGTAAATATATGGTATCACGAAAATGTTGAATAAAGTGTAATTATCAAAGAAATACTTCCACTAATTGACTTATCTAGTTACTTTGTCTATCTTGGATACCCCAAAAATCAAAACCCAGAGGTAGAAAGAAGACTAAAGAAAAATGTCTAGGACATATTCACGTAATCTGTATTATCAGAAAGTGTTACCTGGTAGCAAAATTAATGCCTCAACCTTTTGTTATAATATTTTTGAGAAACCCTGGAAAGAAAGGAAGTCAGTGTCATTACAGATACCGGACATAAATGATTCCTCAGACTGGAATCAAATCATTTGTCTGACGTTGTGCGTGTCATTTCCCGCTTCATGTCTTAAGATTCACACATTTGCTGCTTTCTCACTAAATTTCCCTTCTGCAAGCTCAATCGTTGTTTTAAGAGTAAACTTATGTCTGGGAGTCGATGTGGCTCGGGCTTGTGTAATTGATTCTAGTGACAATTATTATTTAGACACACTTGTGAGAATATGTAAATTGCAGAAAAATGCTACAACTAAGAACCTCAATAAACCAGTTAAAAATCTAGTATGATTATATAGAAAGATTGCAGGGAAAATTACCTTCTGGTATGAAAATTTTCAAATCCAAGGTCCTCATCCTCTAGAGAAATATAATAACACTCAGCAACAATATTCCGATGAAGAAAATGTTTGGTAAACCACCTATGTCACAAAATAAGTTTTTCACACATCAAGAAATTTTATGCATTAATGGCTCATTAGGTAAAGCAGATTGTACTCTACATGACAGTAGTATAAAAGAAAAAAGAAGCTAAAACCATATCTACAATAATATCCAGTCTTATTCACTACTAAGTACCAAACATTGGTTGTGATCATAGATGTTGGAGGAGTGGGAGATGCATAGTTTAATTCCTAAATATCAATCTCATATACCTATATCCATGGATAAAGACGTAGGTCGCATTTATCAAATTCTGGATGTCACTAAACTATGCAAATTTTCACACACGTACCTTGCAATTATCATATTCTGTATTTCTTTGCCCGTCAAAAATTATTGATGGTCATTTTTTATACTGTGTGTAAAAGCTCGAGGTAAACACACACCATGCTATACATTCAGCAGTTTTTTCTAATGTTTAACTGAAAAAAAAAAAAGGAAAGGGAAATGCAAATCACTTGTCAGTATTGACAATGACATGAAATTAGATTACTTCTGGGAACGCAGTATTTTGAGCCATCTTCATTTTATTTTATGGTATTGATGAAACAAAAATGCAAAGGAATAAAAATGAAGATTTGGCCTCTTAAGTGCGGAGTGAGACTTGATCATTCAATTTTGCAAAACCACAGAAGACGATTATCAGTAAACAGCAGCAAACTTCAGTTTATTTATCACATATACACGAGAAGATGTTACCGCATTATCAGAGAAATTCCTGAATCGGGGTTAATTACAAAGGAACCAATAATAAATTTACAGCAAACAATGATTTCTTCAATGATCATGATAATGCTTCAAACTAATGTTCCATACTAGGGATACCTAAAATATTGTCTCACTAGATTGCCAATTCACGGATCAACGCAAACAAATAGGATCGGCATAAATTGAACTCAAAAAAAAGTTCTGCACAAATTCTAACCTCTACGTACCCCAATAACAAGGATGGCGGGGGCAAATTTTTTGTCAAAATTAGTAAATATTTTAGCATTAATTTTGCAAGAAACATTGAAAATAGTATACCACTTTCTAGCGGTGGAATCCACCGTAGAACACGGCATAAATTTAAGTGAACTAGAACACAAAATTCAAGAATCCTAATTCGATGGTGTATCTCATTCTTTTATGTTTGATATGCAAAATCCGGGTTAATTTTACCGGTGGCCACCCAACTTTATAGTTGGTGTCAACATGGTCACTGAACTTAATTTTATTTCACTATGACCACTGAACTTTGTACTTAGTGTCACCATGGCCACCCAATTTAATTTTATTTCACCAAGGCCATTCAATTGCATATAAAGTTCACTATGACTACCCAATTTCATATAATATTTCACTATGGCCACTTGACTTCTTTTTGCTATTTTCATTAATTTTAAAAGGGGTAGAACGGTAACTTTGCATTATATTTAAAACAAAATTTTAAAAAATAAAAATAAAAAATATTTTAAGAAAAATAAAATATAAATTTTTTTTAAATTTTTTTAATTAAAACAATAAAATAAAATAAAATAAACTTATTAAAAAATTAAAAATAAAATAAAAACTTATTTTAAAAAAAGTTACTTAGAAAAATAAAATAAAATAAAATAAAATAAAAAGTTATTTTAAAAAAATGTTCTTTAAAAAAAGAAAAGAAAATAAAAAATTATTTTAAAATAAACGTTTTAAGTTTTTTTTTATATAAGTTTTTTTTATTTT
>CAIGRP010010236.1:0-13406 GCA_903798385.1 Fraxinus cuspidata | reverse complement strand
AGATCTCTTTTGGGACCTGTGGAGAGTTCATTCCCCTAGAAGATGGTGTGGCAATGTAAATTGCCTCCACGGGAAGCATTTTTACTGTGGACGGTTGTGAGGGGACAGGTATTAACGACAGATAACCTCCAAAGAAAAGGCTTTTATGTGGTGCTATATGTGTAGGAGTGATGGAGAGACGCATGACCACTTGTTCATTTACTGTGACGGTGTTTGTTAGCTGTGGAATAATATTCTGGCTTCTCAACATATAGATTGGGTGTTGCCTAGTTGTATAGAGGACGTGTTGCGGACATGGAGGAGAAAACTTCGTGATAAGGATAGCAAGCTTGTATAGAATCTTATCCCAGAATGCATTATATAGTGTGTGTGGAGAGAAAGGAACAACCGATGTTTTGAAGACCAAACACGGATCACAAAGCAAATTAGAGAATTCTTTTATCTAACTTTGTATAGTTGGTTTAATACCGCGACTAGTAATCCTATAGAGGGGCTGCCTAACTTCATGTCTTTTCTTTCTTGTTTAATTTGATAATACACTTCCTGTGTATTCTTCTTTGATTAATAAAATTAGTTTATTACCTATCAAAATTTAATGAATTCCGTTTTTTTTTTCCTTTTTTAGTCTTTCCAAATTTTTCATTTTTGAATTATTTTAATTTAGAATAATAAAATGACTATTTTCCCTTTTAAATTTTTTTATATTCGGGTCAAATCTGTTGACTAACAGAAAAATTGATTGAAACCATCCAATTGGATGAATCTAGTTTATTTATCAAAGGTTGGGAACCCAATTGTCCCAAAAAAAGGTCCGGGATGAAGTTGCAGAAGAAGTGAAAGGTAGGGACATTTGATGCGATTTACCCTAATTTTTTTCATTGCCAGGGCAGAGGAAAGTATGAACTCAAATGTTTTAATAAGGCGACATCACATCTTACATTTGCATATGATTGCACCAGGATTAACAGATAAAAATGTCGAAAGCACTATAATTTAACCACATTGTGTTTGACTTTCTAACTATATTCTAGAACTTCTGGAGCCATCACTTAGCAATAAAAGAAACCAGTGACAGATAAAAAGAATGTAAATTCAAACAATCCAAAAGAAAGCAAGTCATTATATTCACTAAAGGAAAAAAATATCATCAAGAAAAGTGTACAAGTCAAAATCCAAATCTACAGTAAACCGACAAAAGGAGATCAGAATAGGATTTCAGTACCAACCTGTAAAATCTGAATTGTTGAATCCCGTTGTTGTATTAGCAATTTCTGGTCTTGCTCTACTTGCAACAGTTGATTAACTTGATTCCTAAGCTGTGCATTCTGATCCTTCTCTATTGTATGCTTATCAGCAAGCATAATATTCTCTGACTGCTCCACACAACACAAGGTCATATTGTTAGAAAAGGGACATTGAAGGTAATCAGTCACCAGGGTGTTGTACTTGAAAAAACATTTAAACATCATCTGGCACAATTAATGTGGTGTTTTGAACAATTCAACAAATTAAATCAATCGAAGGAGAACAATTCACGAGTGTTCTTGTCAGAAGCCAGTATATGTTAGAGACTGAAGAACAGCTAAACAAAGGGCCAACATAGATTTTTTCATTGCCCTGTCTCTGAAACTGAATTCAAAAGAAGCATTATCCATTATGTGTCTAGGATCCATGCTTGGAAAAAAAATGAATATAGCTTACACATGTCAACGTAGTATATTATTATAAGTAAAATTACAAAATGGAAGGAGACTATTATATGTATGCTGTTGGAAATTTAAGCAAAAAAGAAATGAATTTATTGCAAGGAACAATCAATATATAAACACCATAAGCTCGGCAAAGTAATGATTACAATGGAATTCAAATTAGAAACGCAGCTTCACAAGTACACAATGAATGCTCCAATACACAAGATACCAGATAATGGTACATAATCTACAGAAGATGTAAGAATTTGAACAGATCTTTCAGCACAAAGGGTATGTATTTTCACGCAAAATTAGGGAGGACCAAACAAGCTTCTGAATTAATAACAAGTAAATTATATTTCATGAATTTTTTAAATGTTTAGTTTTTATCTTGCAACATTCTGGACTAGTATTCTTTTGTTTCATCTTATTGATTTTATTTTAACAAGTCTATTTGTAGTAATATGTGATTCCAGGTAATATTTTCATATTAGTGACTTTCATCAAATAGGTAGCCAGGTTGGACATTGCATGATAGATTATGGTTCTTGCACAAACTTTGAGGGAGAATTACAAGCCATTCTGGGAGTATTGCTACTATGTCAGACTTTGAAGGATGGGATATAGACGTATTGGTAGTTCAGTGCCTTCCGATAAAACTAGAGGACAGTGGCATGTTCAAGGAATTTTACACCAAATAGATCATAGCGAATTGGTGATCTCACCTCGTATATCAAACATCTAAGGAGACGGGAATTATGTAGCCGACACTAAGGAGGGTTGTACTACAAGGCTTTAAAGGAGTTTCAAGTACGGACCTAAGACCACGAATCAGAAGCATGATATATCTTGAAGCAAGGCGGGTTCCTTGTATTAGAGGATGATTTTTGTTGGTTACTTTGCTTTAAATGTTTTACTAATGCTTTATATAATAAGCAGTACTTCCACATCTGTAGGTTTCATTAATCTCGTTTTCTTCTCCTCAGCTGTATCTCTAGAGGTAATGTCCATGTCCCCCTCCTGTCTATACTGCATTTTCATATCAATGAACGCGATAAGGGTACTCCAAACCCCCACATTGGATCTAGATGGAGACTTAAAAATCCAGCCTAGGCTTCGATGATGTTTACTAACAAAAAAAAAAGGAGCTTCCCATGGGGGACTTTAAGACCTATAAAGGAACTCTTTCAACAGTCACAAGATACCAGCCTAGTATTAGTATTTCTTCCCCTAAAAAGCCACCTAAGCATGGTGCAAGAGAATGGTTTAAATAAGCTTTAGGAGTTATATAAAGCAAAAAGTGTTGGGACCAATAACAAGTATTTAGAGTACACAACAACTAAGAAAATCATGATTCCACAAACCTTTAAATCCGACTGCAGCGTAAAAGAAACTTTCCATGCTTTCTGAACTTCATTGAAGAGTAAAACGCACTGGTCATTTGCATGCTTTAAAGCTTGTTTTAGACCCACAACTTCTTGCTTCATATCACTGATTTCCTTTTCCTTTTCATATAACTCTTTTCGTGCATCATTTGCCTACAAGGGATATTAGAAGATTCTTCCATCACATTTATCTCCATGTTAATTGCCACACAGAACATGAAGCCATAAATAGGAAGAAAGCGTACTAAAAAGTCATGACAATTGTATATGCCTAGATTAACTTGTTGAAACACAAATAGCCTCCAACTATTGGCAGGTAAGATGAGCAAGTTTGTGCTTTCAAAATAATTTTTAAAGAATCTTTTCTCCTCCCTCCATCTCTCCAGCAGGGATATATAAATTGTTACATGATGAGGACAAAGAAAAGAAACAATGTTTCTATTGATGTGAATCGTACAGGAATACTGCAGAACTTACAACATCTTTCCATTTCTTTATCGTATCCCGATTCCCAAGGCTCAGCACAGCATTTCGAGCTCTAGCAGAGAAATTGAGGGATGACAATGTCTCGGACATGTTTGAGGCATTTGGACAGACATTAACAATCATCAAAGTTTTCGAGCTTCCACCTACAGAAAAATGTAGATGCGAAGTCTTCACCAACAAATCCACCGGAAAAGTCAAAAATAAAAAGATGGAAAACAGAAGCTCATATTAACAGAAAATGCATTGGCAAAGGCTGGCCACTACTGCACATGAAAGAAGAAAAGAATAACATGTATTTTAGTATGTTGTCCTCTACATTAATCAGTAACATAAAAAGTTCCTTTATTCATTTTCTTGAACACCTCATACAGGATATAAATGGTTAAAAATTCAGATATGGCACACACCAAGGGAAAGCAAAACCTTGATCAATGAGTCACATAGACATCAGCTACTACTTTTTGAATAATATAGTAACCCATAAAATACAACAACAAAAAAAAACACTTGATAATTAAGTCGTCTAACAATATTTTTCTTGTATTGCCTTCTTTCAAGCAAAAGTAACAAATAAATAACACATGAAACTATTTATGGATAAATTAAAGTCTCAAGTGGTGAAGAACCAATATCTAAGTAAAACCTTTCTAAGGATAAAATAAATCTCATACAAAAATGTAAGAATAGATAGTAAATTTAAGAAACATATGAGATTTTCCTACTTCGCCCATGTTTGATGGCCACTATAAAGAGAAATTGAGGGAAAATGATGTTTTAAATAGTGATTTTTTTTTAGAATGTGTGGTTAAAAAGTATGGAAAAGTTTTGAGTTTACATTATCATGTAAACGTGTGGTTGAAAATAAGTGTGAGAAATAAAGAGTTTTGTTTTAATGGGAGTCAAACGGGGGCTTCATGAGATAATAAATCCTGTTTTCCCATTCAATTTATTCATGCTCCACATTATTTGGTGTCTGAGATCAAGAAAGTGTTCTGATTCTGTTTCTTTTGCTTCTTTGTATATTATCCATTCTCTCTTGTCAGTCTCTTCAACTGAGGATATTTTTCCTGAGAACCTCAAATTCTTGAATAGCAATCCAGAAGTATGATAGCACTTAGAAGTTGAGGCACTATATAATTTCATGTGCTTGTCAACTAGGATATAAAAAATTATTAGGATTAGATAATTAGTGTAGCCTGTTACGTAACAAAAAGTTGTTAGGATCAGTCCTTCGAGATCCATACCTTTTACAGTCGTAACACGTTCAAAATTTTCTGTAAATAGTCTCTGCACCAACTAAAATGTCTCATTTTCCCAAATGCAACTTGTATTTTCTCTTTATTTTACTTTCTGGAAGTAGCATATAGTATTGATGTGGTTAGTCATCTAAGTTTCAACTTTCAAGTAGTAGCATTCTCCTAGTAGAATATTTTATCAGCAGTATTTTCAAATATCATATAAAAAAGACATTTAATATCACCCAAGAGGACATTTAATTTGAGAAAAAGTAGAGGAAGAAAGAAAAGAACAAGTCGCTCCAATGACTGTATCTACATAAAAATGTGAGCACTGTAAGTGGGTGGCATAATTTAAGCAGCGGTAGTACAGACTTTTGTTCAAGTATACGAAAGTTAAATAACCAGAAGAGAACTAAGAATTGCATTATATCCAATTGAGCAAAATACGATTGCAGATTGGCACAAATATAAAGTCCTCGAAATACCAATATAGCAATAATTATTTAGAGGCAAATTTAAATAACAGAGGCATCAATACCTAGTGAATCTGCAAGAACTTGTGTTAGCGCTGAATTCCCATGAGGAATGTTATCCTTCTTAGAAGTTAAGGATGCCAAAACATCTCCCAATCTGCATGTACAATACTCAATAGCTTGTAATGGATGACAAAGATAAATTTGAAAAATGTGCAATCTTGATGATCAAAATAACCTACTCAAAAATATAATTCCATTATCGTCATGGTCAAATGCAAATGTTGAAATAGTATCTGTTTAACTGGTTTCCATAAACAAATACTATTATGTGCATGGAAGCGGATAAAAAATTGGGAAAAAACACACAACAGCAGCGGCACCATACACACAAACAATATGGGACTTAGAACTATTAATATGTTATCCATCTATGATAAATAACTGTATAGTCTACAGAACTATGAAAAAACTGCTATGATTAAACATAAGAACTCTTTTAGAATTCAAGATGTCCACATTAAAGAAAACAAAAATCAAATTTCCATTAAAGTGTAAAAGAGAAGGAAAATATAAGATGAGACAAACGAAATTGGACTACTATTTATGTGAGAACATTATTGTTAAAGATGATTACAGAAATAAATGCACGACTTACGCTGAGAGCGATTTCAAAACATGCAGAAACTCTGCAGCACGCTCGCCAGTTTCTTCTTCTACAATTGAACTTTCACTTCCAGCCAAATCAACAAGACAAAGCTTACTATATAAATTCTCACCCGTGATCAAGTTGTTATAGTATATATGTATCATCACAATACTGCAAAGAAAAATAAATATGCAAATAGATTAATAAAACCTCAGAATAAAAGAACTGAGAATAATTTGCATTATGAAAAAGCAAGGAAGAACAAGACGTGAGTATAAAGACACATGTCCCTAACACTATTACCATAACCATAAATCTTCAACCTATTCGTGAAATATAAAGCAATTTCCTATTTCTTGAGTAGTTCTACCCACTATCAATGATTTACTCTGACAGGAAAAAAGCGACAATGCCCTACTCAATAACACGATGTAATAAAACAAGAACAAATTCTAAGACATTTGCACACTTCAGAGCAATTTATCCAGTTTTCTGTCCTTAAGAACAACTTTGAGGACCGTCTATAAGTAAGTTGCATATACTTCTCTTAAGAATTTCACGTGATTTAACTTCAAATCAAGTTTTTAACCCAGAATCGAACAAAATGGATTAGTAGTCACAACCTCTCAAATGATTTGGTCATAAGGAATTGCAGATATTATTGCAACCTCAAATGGATACTGCTTTACAACATATAATTTCATCACTCCAGAATGATGCAAAATGTGCACTTAAAATTAATGCAAGCTTGGTGTTTTACATGGGAAAGGACTGTAAACAATATATTTTATGATGTTTAGGCAGAGAGTTTTTGTTGTTTAATTTTTTTTCTGAAATTTGAGTTTTTAAGCTTTCTTATATTTCAGGAGTCTGAGTATTTAGTAATGGTCCTAACACAAAAAGACATGGTTGCATCTTTTTTTTATCGATAAGTCTCAATTACAACATGTTTTACTTTGAGTCATTAGTAATAATTGGTCATAAAATCTATTAGCTAAGAGCTTCCAAATCGCACTGCTATTAACTATAAATAATAAAGTTGAAAAATGCGAATTTGACTAACCTTTGCAAGTGTGGAGTGCATTTTTTTTCCTGGTCTATTGGTGATTCCTGCAATCGAGCACTATTTTTTTCCATTTTTCAACATATTATATTAACCATTACGACCAAATTACTTATTAAATAAGAAGAGTGCCGATTTCATTAAAATTGATGTTACTGGATGATGTTATTAGCACACAAGATAGCCACATAAACTTGCTTAACTGGCTTTGGAATGCTTAGAGCATGTTTGGCTAATCCTAAATATAAAGTAATAAATACTCAAAAGTAACTTTTAAGCTTACCCAAAAATATGCTCAGCTTAAAAGTTACCTCTAACTAGTTTTAAGAAACCTTTATTCCTAAAAGTTAGCCTTTACATAATTTCTAAAAACAAAATTTTATTTCCTTTTTAGGCTTAGACAAACATGCTGTTATAACCAGCCAACCTTAGGCCACAAAATCCATTTATGAGGCCCTATGAGATCTTTCTAAAGCTGTTCTACACAATAGTAGCTGCAGCTGCAACTGCAACTAAATTTATAAACAGCCTCATGCTTATATATAATTGATTTGAGGTCACAGGTCTTGCAGAGGGGGACATGTATTCACTTAACCGTATGAAAAACTGACAAGAGTGTAAAATAAAATAAATCCCACATGGATTGCACAACAATAAAGTTAACTGATTAAATAACAAATGCATAAGCAAAATAAGTCTCTAGATTATATGGCAGAAACATCGAAATAGATCATACAGATGAGAAACGTTAAACTTCAATATATCAGTTCCTCGATTCTGAAATGCTGTTTTGAGACTTCTGGAGAAATCCATAGGATTCTCAACTTTTTCTTGCACAAGTTCTACAATATAGTCTGATGACCCAACGCGTATATTTGGTAGCCCATTTCCAGATTCCAAAAGCAAATCGCTTATCTATAATCACATTAATGAGGTCCAACATCAGAATTGTATATATTTCATTTATACGAACACGAAACACAGGCCAGATGGAGGGTGAAGAGTGACATTTTAACATTTTATACATAAAAAGCAAGTAACCTGCTCGTTATAAAGCTCAAAGACAGAAACTGAGAAATTATATCGAGAAGTTGAAGTAGCATCTGAGTTTGATAAATCAAAAAGCTCCTCAAAAGATCGAGCATATAAACCACGGTCATGGCTAGACCCTTCCTGCAAAAGAGTGGAAATATCAAGAGAAATATAGAATGGTCAAACCAAACAACTTCAACATGCATGTTCTTGTACTGTTATAAATGGGTAATATTTTATATATCACATAAGATATTATTGCATAAAACAGCTCTAATGAGCATATAGTTGTTACATAGGATATACTTTATCATATAGATAATCAATGTAGTCAAATGGCACCATACAGATTGTACATTATTGTGTATTTTCAATATAACTCATCGAAAAACTGTGTTTTATAGAATATGGGGAAAAGTTCATAAATCACATTGAAAAAAAAAAGTTTATAGATGCCTGCAATGAGCAAATTATGAAGTGATACTAAGTCACACCTCATACAAAAATGGATTGTCCTAATTCTTCTTTCTTTCTGACTTTTTAGTTCGTTTTTGTTTTTTAGGTGTATGTGCGAGGAGGGATATATATATATATATATAGAGAGAGAGGGAGAGAGACCATAGTATGTGTCTTTCCTGAGTGGGTATATATATTCATATATATATATATAGAGAGAGAGAGAGAGACCATAGTATGTGTCTTTCCTGAGTGGGTTTGTCCATATGCAAATATAGTGACATTATATCCATCAAATGCAGACTGAACAAAAGGCTGAATATCGCTGAAGAGATCAGCTGCATATGGTGAAGTCACATAAAGTTAGTACAGTTCCAGGATCTCCTGACACAGAGAAAATGAAGGATAGAAGTTCCACCTTGTCCAACATGAGGTCCATAAACCCTGTCAAACTCAAAATCCTTCTTCGGATTGGAGAGGCTATCATCACCAGTATTTACACTTAGTGTACAATCATCAGGAAATTCAACAACAGATGGACCTTCATCTTCAAAAAGCGGTCTTGCACGACAAAACACCTTTATGTTTCCTGTCATTGTTAAACATGGGTTTCATATAACATTAGAATGAGAAGCCCTTTGAGACAGCTTGCATCTCTGTTAGAGTTTTAGATATAGTGACAATAGAAAGGCAAAGAGAACTTGGAGAACCATTCAGTACCTTTGGCAGTCAATAAGTCATTAAATAACTTTTTCTTCTCAGATACCAGAGGGGATATTCTAGACTCTGTTTCAAGGGCAGCCTGATCTGAAAGTAGATGAAATATGTATCCAGTAAAACATTTTCTTAAACAAATATACAGAGTCTAAATTGTTGGGAAATTTGTAATGTGTAACCGCGTCGATAACTATTAGTTTAGAGATCTAAGCCAAGAAGTCGAGAGTGACATGAAGAAAAAAGTTTTCCATGGTGCAAGAAAAGATCCTTTCAGTATCATATTCGAGTTACTGTTACTGTATGTGAAAGAGAGAAATTCACGAGGGAACAAATGGGAAAATGAAACAACGGAAGGAGAGTCATGAAAATGATTAAAACAATGAGATCATCTTTGTAAAATTTAACTAGTAACTGATAAAGAATCAGTCCAACAAAATAAACCAAAAATTCTTGTACGTCTACCCAAATCCTAAAGCCAAACTAATTTTTTTACCTAGCTTACGGGTCTTATCAGCAAGTACACCGAGGTATCGTGTCACGCGATCAAGTTTTGCATTGGAATATTCCTGAAGATCGGTGGCTTCTTGTCTCAAGTCCCTGTAATCTTCCTTGACAATCTGTCCGAAGAAATTATATAAGATTTAATTTAAGAGGAAATAATATTTATGGATAATAGCCATACATGCTCTTATAAAACTACAGATAGGGGAAAATAAATCACCATATTTATCACAAAGTGAATCGGTATGATGTTTACTGAATATGTTCAAATGCAATTTTCTTCTTTCTCATTTTTATTTTTAGCCTATATTTCAACTTCCAAGATCTTTGAAGAACTTATCATGTTTCTATATCACGCTGAACATAATATAATACTTTTTAACAGATTATTTACTTGGCTTCAGATGTATATACAGTCATTAATACTTGGCTTCAGATTGTTCGAGCAAGGTGACCCTTTGTTGCTGCTTTTGTTTATGTTAGTGGCTAATATTTTACGTAGTTTACTGGAAGGGGCAAGAGAAGTGTCTTTTCTAGAAGATTTGAAATAGAGAGACAATGAATCTATGTTACAGTGAGAACACAGCAAACTGTTTTTTCTTGAATGCTCCCAAGGACTGGTTCTATAATCTTCTAGAAATTTTGAAAGGCATTTACTTGTGTGTCTATTGACCTTTAAAATACTCGAAATTTCTATGGGAGGTAATTATCCTTAGAACATTGGTCCCTGATAAGCCGGAGGGTTGAGATAAGGCCAGATGGGTGGAAGAAATCTTTTCAGTCTGGAGGAGGCAGATTAACCCTTATTCAGTTGTATTTTGTAGCATCCTATATTCATATGTTGAAGTTCTTTATGCCAGGCAAGGTAGTTGCTACTAATAAAAATATATGTAAGATGGTGAGGAACATAGCAATAAGCATCGCTTGGTTGCTTGAGAAAATATAATTAGAAGAAAAAGTAGCACAGTTTAGGTGGTCCGTAGTTTTAGATTGAAAACTATCTTTGATAGACAAATGGTTTTAAGCCTTTGATAAGTTCCCCTAGAACAATCTTCTTTGTGGAAAGGGTTGAGTAACACATGACCGGACAAATTTGGATGGGATTCCAAAAGGAACATGAGAGACTCATCCAGAAAACCCTGGAATTTTGTATCTCAGGTGTATTTATCATCCATCCAGTTCACAAAATACAATGCCGTTATGGAAGATAAGATCCGGTTCTTGGAAGACATTTGGAATTGTGAATGCTTCATTTCCATCCTTGCTCTCCAGATTATATATCTATCTTTGTCTAAAAGTTTCCATTAATTCTGAAAGTTTGCTTTCCATAGATGAAACCATGTAGAAACTTGAAGTTTTCTTTTCCAAGTAATCAACCACAAAATAATTAAAGATCAAATCTTTATGTTTGTCACATTAGCAGAATTTCAGAATAAATATAGGCATTTATTGGACATAGTAGGATTATTTGTACCAGAGATTAGATGCCTTTATTGGAAAATAATTGTTTATATTCATTATATATATAATACTCAACTCATTCAATTTAAAAAGAAAAATACTTAACAAATTCCATGATACACCGCGCATGCCAGATGCATTTTTGAAAAAATAGCTTTAAGTTTCCCATTCAACTCGTTTCTCACTAGAGGAAACAGTGCCTAGAAAGCTTATGTCATAGCATAATAGAGCCAATTTCACAACATGGAGAGAGGGTCAAGTACAAAATCTGAATGAGCAATTTTTTGTATAGTAAGAAAAGCCCCTTTGGAAAGTTCCTATGCATGGTGAAAGCAAATTACAGATCCACTTCATTAATTGTTTTATCTCAAACCTCTTGCAAGAGTTTGGTGAAGACCAGTCTTTTTCTCACTAGTATTAAAAGTAGTTCAACTCAAACAATGCCTCAAAAAAATAACTACTGCCGAAACTGATGCTTTACTAGCCCTAAATCTAGGTTCCGCCAATAATTGTGGTGGGCATTCTTTTTGCTCAGGTGCAAGTAAAACTCTGAACTGTGCCCTTTAACTCGATGAAGACATGAATATTATAGTAAAATCTTTCTTCACCGTTAAGAGTTGGCAACTGTCAGCTGGAATACTCTTCCATACAAGTTAAACTCCATAGTAAAGAGTTTCAAAGTTTTCCAGTAATTCTCAGCACCAAACTGGATTTCAACATTCCCATGACTATATTTCCAATTCACCAGAAACCGCAACAAGTATGAATTTCCAAATATTCCACGGAGTACTGGATGTCAACATTCCCATGATTCCATGCATTCTCCAGAAACCCCAACTAATGGGAATTCAGAAATATCCCACCGTGGATATGAACATAACAATTACATATAAATTCAATTCCCCGATATCCGAGTTTTAGGTACCACCAAGAAAGTTGAAAGCATCTTTCAAATGTCGCCAGAATTGAACAGATGATATCAGTGATTTCTTTTTATTGAAATTTCAACCATATCCACTTGTATATCAAAATTAACTCTCACGAGCAAACAACTTCAAATTATATAACCATAAAAACATTATCCTAAATTCGTGTGTCCGCATAACATATATACCCAGAGATTTACTTCACCAGATTCAAATGAACAAAAGATATTCATTTAAAATGCATTGTCTTCGAAACATACAGATGAAGTAAAATAAAATAGTTATCTCACTGTTTCAAAAACATGTAAAGAGGGAGAGAGAAAAAAAAAATAGAAAGTAAAGCAAAAAATGGGACCTTGACTTTGTCCTTCAATTTCTGGAGCTTAGAGTTAAAGCCCTGCTTCGTGAGCTCAGAAGCCGACGACACAGACATCGAGTAGCGGCGCACCACCGGCGCCACTGACGCCTTCTGATAATCATCACGCTCCACCAATTTCCTGGGCTCAAATCCGGTCACCTCCCAATTCCATCTTCCCTTCTGCTCCCCCATTCTCAAACAAAACAAAATAGATATCCACACAACACTTCCCACCTCCCGAAATCAAATTTAAAAATACAAATAATCAGAAGAAAATTGGATTGTGCGGAGAAAATGAGTAAAAATGTACTCTCCCTCTCCGCGTTGCCTCGGTAAGGTGAGGTGACTGAATTGTGGCTTTAAATTTTTGGCTTTTTGGCAATATAGGTTGAAATTTCAATTTTAAATTTAAATGATAAATTATATTTTAAGTACGGCGTCGTATTAGGATGAGTGATTTTATAAAGGGACACCTTTGGACAATTGGGTTCACAAAAAATTAGCGCCCGAAATGGAGTGAGAACTCGCTCTCATGATTTGTGTTTCAAAATTTGATAAGGCTGTGGCACGTGAGAGTCTTCATTGTGCTGAGTTGGATAACGTGCCTTCTTTGCAAATATTAGGTTGGAAAAGAGTGGCGTGGATGCTTTGCCTGTTTGAGCTTATTTTTTGGAAAATGTGTTTTAAAATAGAGAATTTGTAGTTAAAAAAATGAAAATTTTGAATTTATATGTAAAATTATTTTATGAAAGAAGATATAATTCAAAATGAGTTTTAGAAAAATAAGTTCTCAAAAAATGAGGCTAAAAAATAAAGTTAAATGTCAGTTTAATAACAATTGAGTTTTTTATAATAAATTTTAGCTCTTGTTTGGTATCTGATGTGTATAATTTTTTTTATGACTCGATTGATAGAATTTGTGAAAATGGATTATCAAAATAATCATTTATCAAGTCCTAATGAAACTTTA
>CAIGRP010010224.1:0-16330 GCA_903798385.1 Fraxinus cuspidata | reverse complement strand
ACCCAAGCGCTAGACACATAGCGCCTGAGCGATAGGCACATATGCGTAGCACCCAGGCGTTGCGATGTAGGCATTGCACGTAGCACCTGGCGCTGCAACAATAACCTCATCGCGATTTTTCCATTTTGTTCAGAGTTTGGGAATTCTTCTTCATCTTGGACTCTACAACTTCGAGATTTGGCTTCTATAAATACTTTACAAAGTATAGACACTTCATAAGGTGTAAAGAAAAGACTCAAGAGAGATTATAACANTTCATAAGGTGTAAAGAAAAGACTCAAGAGAGATTATAACAATTAGATCATTGTTGAATATATTAGAAACAAGAGAGAATTGTTTAGATTAGATTGAGATGATCAAAATTTTGTAAGATAATTGTTTGTTAGTTGGTATAATAAATTCTCCTCTTTCAAAATTTTATTGATTGTTGTATGATCCATCTAGTTTCATATTGTTCATATTTTTCGTCTTTAATTAGTTGATCGATTTCTCAACAAGTGATATCAAAACGTTTTTTTTTATATCGGGTTGGTTCATAACAAGTGGTATCAGAGCTAAAGGTTTTTTGCCGGTTTCTTGGGACATCTAAATTGATTATTAAAGCGATGTTGGAAAAAAGTCGATTGTTCAGGGATGACAACTTTGAAATTTGATATTCTGCTTTTGGATCGCAACAATTGGTTTTGATTGTGGCAAATCAATATGCAAGCGGTTCTTGCTTAATTGGATCTTGATGATACTTTGTTAGGGATTGATAGGATGCCACAACAATGACTGTGGACGAGAAACAACGGAAGGATTAGAATGTCCTATCTCAGATACATTTTCATTTTTCTAATGAAATTCTTCAGGATAAGGAGAAAAGTGCCGCTGCATTGTAGTTAAAGTCGGAGCAGATTTGTATGACAAAGAGCTTGACAAGTAAGTTACACTTGAAGCATTGCTTGTATTCTCATTGCTTGATGGAAGGTGGATCTTTAGAAGGTCGTCTAGCGGTGTTCAAGGAAATCGTCGCTGATTTGGAAATGATGGATGTTAAGTATGATGAAGAGGACTTAGGGCTCATATTGTTATGCTCATTGTCGCCTTTATGTATGACTTTTAGAGATACAATTCTCTATAGTTGGGATACTCTTACAATTGACGAGGTATATGATCCGCTTTATTCTAAGGAGAAGATGAAGCAACCGATCGTCAGTTCTGGGCCTCGTGGAGAGGGTCTTGTTGTTTGTGAGAGGAAGACGGGTGGTCATGGAAAAGGCAGAGTTAAGGATAGTAACATCGGTATAGTCTGTTGGTATTGCAACAACAAGGGGCACATGAAGAGGGATTACTATGAGTGGCGGAAGAGGTTTGCTACTACAGATCATGATGAACAATCAGAAAATTCTGGTAATGTTAATCTTGTAGAAGAGAACGGTGATCGAGATTTGTTGGCAATTACTAAATGTGACTCCAAACCTGATGAGGATTGGATTCTTGATTCAGCTTGCACTTTTCATATGTGTTCAAACTGGGATTTGTTTTATTCATATGAAATAGTTACAATGGGATCCATGATGATGAGACGCAATGAGCCTTGTGGAATAGCTGGGATTGATAACGTCAAAATTAAGATGCTGAATGGTACGGTTAGAACACTTGGTCAGGTTTGACATGTTCCAAGTATAAATACAAATATGATCTCTTTGAGTACTCTTGATTCAAAAGGGTACATGTATACTGGTGGAGGTGGAGTTCTGAAAGTTAGCAAGGGTTGTGTTGAGGGGGTGGAGAAAGTCCCGATCATATGTGAATATTCAAACTCTTCGAAGTCTGATCCTATTAGTATGATCCCTGCTCCAGACCCTTCGCCGTTCAAGGACCCCATTCCAGCTTTATTTCTTGAATGAATAAGACAGTTAATCTCTAGAACCACATAAGAAAAGTAATATATTGTGTCATTCCATGCAAATGTAAACATTATATGTTGTCTTTAATAGTGGACAAAATCGACTAAAGTAGATTCAAAGCATACCATGAAAGCTATGTACATTTCATTGCAAAGATCATAGATGATAAAGCAATAACAACTATTTCATAAAAGAACACAAAAACCAACAGATACAAGAATCTAATAGAAACATCTAAACGGACAAGTGCCATAGATTTTTGAACACAAAAATTAAATATCATTCTTTATCTCCCAAAAATCACATTTAACTTAAAATCCTTGTTTGGTCGCATCAGTGAATGCTAGGAAAAGAAGGGAGACCCTAGCATAGGTCACCTCACTAAGTGAAAAAAAACAGCAATCAAAAGGGCATATTCTTCAGCCAAAAATGTCTTAGCAAAAGATATTATTTATTGGAACTAAGGTTCACTAGTTTAAAATACATAACTCAAAAAGAAATTTCCTAGTCTGATTTCTGAGGAGTAAGGATGATTTCTTGGTTTCGAATAGATATTAATAACTTGATTACTTTAAATAATAGTAGGTATCTAATAGACCCGCAAGTTATTCATTCAAGTTTGTTAAGCAGATTTTACATTGACCTGAATCCTCAAGAAGATTGCTAAAATGGGCAATTGAGTTGAGTGAGTTCGACAATGAATTCTAACCAAGAAAAACTATCAAGGCACAAGCTCTAGCAGACTTTATTGTAGAGCTTACCACCCTACCTGAGCAACCTGCAGGACAGAAGTCGGATTGGAAAATTTTTGTAGATGGGTCCTTGAACGGCGAAGGATCTGAAACAGGGATCATACTAATAGGATCAGACTTCGAAGAGTTGGAATCTTCACTATGCTTTGAATTCCCAGCTACAGACAATGATATCGAGTATGAAGTAGTGATCACGGGCCTAAAGCTTGGTAGCCATAATGGGGGTGTCTTTTGTTGAGATTTGCAGCGTTTCTCAATTGATAATTAGACAGGTGACTGGGGAATTTGACGCGAAGGATGGAAGGATGGCAGCGTATATGATGAAAATAAAAGACTTACAAAGAGGATTTACAAATTTCAAGATAACCAAGGTCCCTTAAAAAGATAATGAGCAAGTAGACGCATTGGCAAGACTTGCATATGCTAACCCGAAGAATTTACCTTGCACAACAAGCGTGGAAGTCTTGCGACAACCCAATCTTCAACACATGAATAGTGGTACATTGACACAATTGCTCTGAGATTAAATAACAGAGGTTGCCCCCATAATGGCGTCATAGGATGAATTGGAATCAAACACTACAAACTTTGCATTTGATGTAGTTCGGGGTGGAGCTTCACTGACCTTGAATCTCTCGAACTAGTTGGTAAAATGCTTAGTGAGGGCCCCATTGAGTCATAAAACCATGTTCGGATATGGTTGTAGAAAGTTAAATGGAATTCTTATTTATTCCAGTTTGTTAACATAAAGTATATTGAGAGAGCTTCCCGTATCAACTAAAACTTTAGGAATGATAACTCCTGCTACGGGTATTGAGATTACCATGATTTTCAGGATATGGATATGGATCTGCTTCCTCTTCTTCAAATGAAATTGATCATCCATCGCATTTCTGCGGTGCTTCTCAGTAATGCCGATCTCTGTTAGGTCGAAAATAATAGGTCTTTTAAACCTTACCTCCCTTGCTCGTTCATTTTGTTGTCTCCGCAACTTTTGGATTTGAGGACTAGGCAGATCAATGTTGCAAGCTCTCACCTCGACTTGATTTCCACGTACTATACCAACTCCGTTTGGAGTGAAAAAATTCATTCAATAATGATATATCGAGAAGGTGGCCTGTAATTCATGTAGTATGGGTCTATCCAATATGACATTATAGTTGGAAGAAAGGTTGATAACAACAAAATCTGCTAGAGTATGGCTGGAGGTAACGTTCTTGGATTCCCATTTGTTCTAAAGTTCGAGTAGATTTGATTGTGATTGGATTGTTCGTGGTGATTTGAACAATAATATTGGAAAACCTTCTAGTAGCTCAGGTGGACTTGGTTGTGATCTTGTTGATCATGTTGCTCATGGTAATTTCAGCAGGTTTGACAACTCAGGTGGAGTTGGGGTCACTTGTGGTGGTTCAAGCAGGTTTATTAACTTGGCTAGAGCTAGAAGTGAACGAGATAATTCAAGTTAGGATGGCACGCAAGGTAGTTCTGTTGGTATGCAGGACTTGGATGTAGTTTACAATTGCTGAGTATGCCCGAAAAAGGTATGCCGTGCCCGACGGAGGCGTGGGATGTCCGGTTGGGACATGGTGGAAGAGTTGGAGAATGGCTTGAGGAGTGGAGATTTAATTCATTGTTATGGAATTTGTGTTAAGGTGGAGTTTTGTTAGGTTTTGTTACAAAAATTCTATGTGATATAGAAATTTGTTGAATGAAGGAAGCTTGTTTAATCTTAGTTTAGAAGTATTTGGTTGATTAAATTCCATGTGATTTGGGATTTGGTTGATTGGATGAAGTCTAAGGTACTTGGGTTTGTAGAGTCCTAAATTTTGGAGATCAAATTTCAATAATAATTAGGAGTTTGACTTGAAAAGGGATTATTGGATGGCAAAAAACATGTTTTGGAATGTTAACCTGAGACCTAGCGCCCAAGCCAGGCGCTACACCTAGTTCCTAAGCATTGCAACAGTAACCTGATCGTGATTTTTCCATTTTGTTCAGAGTTTGGGAATTCTTCTTCATCTTAGACTCCACAACTTCGAGATTTGGCTTCTATAAATACTTTACAAAGTATAGACACTTCATAAGGTGAAACGAAAAGACTCACGAGAGATTATAACAATTAGATCATTGTTGAATATATTAGAAACAAGAGAGAATTGTTTAGATTAGATTGAGATGATCAAAATCTTATAAGACAAATGTTTGTTTCTTGGTATAATAAATTCCTCACTTTCACAATTTTATTGATTGTTCTGTGATCCATTAAGTTTCATATTGTTCATATTTATCGTCTTTAATTATTTGGCTGGTTTCTCAACAAGTGATATCAAAACGATTTTGATATCGGGTCAGTTCTTAACAAATAGTAAAGCTAATAACTCTACAATCGGAAAGTGAAAGTGTCACTAGTAGGCAATACATGGCTGAAAAGTTTCTTTCTAAATTCTTTTCACTTGCAAAAATAACCCAACTCAGGAGCGAGATAGGTCAATTTAATTAAAATGACTTTGAATCACTCTATAAAGAATGGAAAATGTATAGAGATATGATTTGACACTGCCCTTAACAGGAATTTTCAGACTGGTTGCAAGTTTAGATGTTCAACAAATGGTTAAATGGCCTCAAACAACCATCAATGGCCAACCGAAAGAAGTATGGTTAAGACAGTTGCTGGAATTCATGAATTGGAGCTTTTAGCAGCCCTTTCTACTAAAGTTGCTTCTCTATCCCATCAACTTTCAACTTTGACAATCCAAGGCACAAAGTGCAAAATATGTTGCAGCTATGAGTATGAAAGTTACAGGTACGATATGAGTCAAGAACAAGTCCAATGCATCAACAATCGAAACTACAACTATTGTGGAAATCCTATGTCAAACTACTACCTTCCAGGGCCTCGCAATCATGAGAATTTTTCTTATGGAAACACAAAGAATTTATTGTAACCCTTTTCAGGATTTGAAAGTCAACCAAGTGAGAAGAAGATGTCACTTTACGATGCCATGGTTTCCTTTGTTGAGGAGACAAAGGCAAAGTCCAAAAAGCATGATGCTCAGTCGAACAAAATTGAGATTCAATGTAACATGGGAGCCACTATGAATGAAGATTAAAAAGGGTACTGGGAATGTTAAGTGCCACCAGGAAATACACTTCCTAGCTCGGTGGGAATTGCATTATGATGGTGGGCACTATGATTGGAAAAATAATGATGGATGAGTGATGGGAAATAGTACCGATGGGCAATAAGGAGATGACTAATGAAGAAGAAAGTATCATGGTGATCTCGATTTGTGAGCCATAGGTTAAAATCATAGGCTTCTCCGATTGAGAAACTTCATAGTATACATATAAGTCGAGATGGCACCAAAGTAGTACATGTCAAAAATGATTTACCTGAGGAACTAGAGAGGAAATTCGAGGACTAATATTATGTCCATTTGAATGCCACATTAGCAATAAAAGGGTCCCACCGTATGCCCACATGCCATGGGATGAATATTTATGCTCGCCAAGGTGTGTCAAATCAAAATTGTTTCTCGACCACTGAAGCACTTCTAATAAAAGTTTATGGAGAACCTAATCACTTGGCCAAAAAATAGTTGGAAGACTTGATCACCAACGTAATTAAAGGACTCGGCTCGAACATACACGCGAAACATTAGGGAGAATTCTGACAAAATCAACACAAGTTTTAGTGTAATAAATATATGAGTACACACAAGAAATTACTTGGCAAATGTCACAAAGTATAACCTTAATAAACCTTGAAAATTGGACCTAATTATAACATTCAAGACAAGATGGGAGAATGTCAAATCGTAAAATGATCAAAAGTCCCTAAAAGGTTCTATAATAGGGCCATTTGTACAACTAAAAATAGGATTGAAAATCTAAGATCAAAACTTCCACTTTAAAAAGAACTTCGAAGAAAATAGGAATCGACACTCCTGAAAATGTGAACTCTCCCATTGAGAGGCACTTTTCGACTAAAATAATGTCGTAAAAACACTTGAAAAATCATTGTTTTCTTGCATAAAAATCATAGCTTAGTATAGAGAAAAATTTGCTTTGAATTCTTAGTTGTCTTGAAGTTTAAATTACTTCTACTGCAATGAGAATCCATTGTATCTTGGGAGACGATTGTCAAGACTCCATTAGCACCTTTGCAGAGTAAATTCATCTTAAAGATAAAGTATTGAACACTTGCCTCAGGTTTTGCATTCTTCATTTATTTCATAAAGTTTTTGCAACTTTTATTCTTTTCCAAGTAACTTTTACTTTGTTATTTTATTGTTAAGTTTCAATATTGATTTGCAAAACGTGCACACACATATCCAAACAAGTTTAAGACGAATTTTTATAATTGTTTTACTTGTTATAAATTGATTCTCTTCATCTCTTGGAATAAGCAAAATGTTGATGTTCCATTTTTATTCTAATTGTATTGAACTTCTATTTTCATAATAGAAATGGATACTGTTGGGACTATTTTGAGTCAAACAACAAATGGTACAACTAATGTGGTTCCGTTGATGGCTATACCACTATAAACTACTCCAATTCCACATGGAGAGAAACCCAAAGAAATTTAGTAGAGTAGATTTCAAGATATGGCAAGAAAAGATATTGTTCTAACTCAGAACCATGAATTGGTAAGGTTCCTAACTGAAAATCCTCATGTCGCACAAGAAGGAGAGATAATCGCAAGTCAAATATCGTATTCGATGCTTGTAAGCACTCGGACTTCCTATTCAAGAACTATATCCTAAATGGATTGGAGAACATGTTATAAGTTGTGTATAGTGCTCTTAAATCTACAAAAAGGAAACTTTGGAAATTTATTGTAGAAAAGGTACAAAATGAAGGATGCCGCACGAAAAAATTCATCATCTAGAAGTTCCTTGATTACAAGATGATAGACTCCAAAACTGTCATCAATCAAGTACAAGAATTACAAGTTCTTTTACATGACATTCATGCCGATAATATGAAATTGAGTGAATCGTTCCAAGTTTCTGCTATCATAGAGAAACTCTTTCCTTCATGGAGAGATTTCAAAAGCTATCTCAAACACAAGTGTAAGGAGATGAACTTGGAATAACTCATTGTCTGACTAAGGATAGAAAAGACAACAAAAAGACTAAAAGGAAATTTGGTGCTCAATTTGGGTAAAGCCAAAGCCAACTTGGTAGAATCCGGTTCAAGGATCAATAAGAAAAGCAAGGTCACGGGTGATGCTCCAAAAATAGACAATACCAAGAATGCTAATAAATTCAAAGACAACTATTACAACTGTAGGAAATTAGGGCAACATTCAAGTGAATGTCGTAAGCCTAAGAATAATGCAAAAGAAAATGTGATCGAAGGAGATACATTATCTGATGGGATGTAAGAAATGAATTTGTTAGCGGTTTATTCTAAATGTAACAATGTAAAAAATAGAAGAGAATTGTGGGTTGATACTGGTTCTACCCACCACAATTGTCCAACAAGGCATTATCATCAAACTACAAAGAACTCAATGAAGAACAACTCTTCATGGGAAATTTTGCAAGTTTCAAAGTTGAAGGATAATGAAAAGTAACATTGAAGATGACATCTGACAAAGATATCATTCTCAACAAGGTCCTGCATGTATTGGACATTTGAAATAATCTTGTATTCAGGTCTCTATATAACAAGAACGATTATCTTAAATTAATTATTATATCTGATAAATTTGTACTCACTAAGAATGAGTTGTATATTTGAAATGATATTTGAGTAATGGAATTTTCAAGTTGAACGTTATTACTGTTTTACCAAGACCAAGCGTAATGAATAAAATTTTAAATATTATATATATGTTTGAGTTGTCTTGTTTATAATACAATCAAATTAGGACATGCAAATTTTAAATTTACGCGTAAACTTATGAATCTAAGCTTAATACCTTCATTAAAATTGGTTCTTAATTGTAAATGCGAGGAACACTATACCTTTAGAGTTAATACATAATAATGTCCGCGATTTGAAATTTGTGCAAACTAAAGATAGGAATAATTACTTTATTACTTTTATTAACGATTGTACAAAATATTATTATGTCTATCTATTAAGAATTAAAGATAAAGCCTTAAATATTTTCAAACATTATAAAACGGAAGTTGAGAATCAACTTAATAATAAAGAAATTCAAAGTTATATTTGAGGAGAATACGGGACACCGTTTGAAGAATTCCATACCAAAACATAGCATTATTTATTAAACAATGACACCTACTCAACTCAATCAAATGGTGTTGTTGAATGCAAAAATCGAACTCTTAAAGAAATGATGAATGCATTGTTGATAAGTTTTGAACTACCCCAGAACATGTATGGGAACCTCTACTTTTAGAAAATAACATTATTATCAAGATACCTTGAAAGAAAATGGATGAAATTCCACATCAATTATGGAAATGCCATCAATTTCTTATAAACACTTGAAAAGTACGGGGATTATTGGCTAAGGTTGAGTAATAAAGCCAAAACAAGTTAAAATTAGGCTTAAGACAATTGATTGCATATTATTGGATACGCCAATAATAGTAGTACATATCGATTTTCTTGTTCATTAGTTTGATATTCAAGACATACATGAAAGCGCCATAATTGAATCAAGAAATGCCTCTTTTTTTTGAAAGTATCTTTTTATACAAAGACAAGGAAGATGTAAGTTCAAATACAAAAATTTATAAAACTACAAATGGTACTATAAATGATGAAAAACCAAGGCACTATAAAGGGCTAGACATCAACTTCATATGGCCCTAAATTACTAACTTATATGTTATAAAATTGAAAGATTTCGAAAAAGTAATGTTTTATTTAGAATCAACGTGCGAAATTACACAACTAAAAGAAAAAGTCACTAATTAATTGTTTATAGATGATTATGTCAAACAATCCAATTAATCCTATGTTTAAATTCCATAGTATATCAAAATCAATAACGTAATGAACACCAAGAATGATCACGGAGAAAATCCTTCGCAGATGATCAAAAAACATTAAGGACTTTGCCAGTCAACAATCCACTATAAATTATGAGACTTACAGTATGGTCCAGACCCGACTAACGCTTAGTCCACTCCGACTTTCTTCCAGTAATCACCTTGTCCTTCCTGGACTGCTTGTTCTTCAGACCAACTCTTGACCCTTAGTATCGTTTATCTCCTATTGACTTTCAAAAAGGAACCTCATTCCTCAGCACTAGAAATCTAAGCGCCTCTTCCCAAAACTCCAACAACTTTGAAGGCTAATTGGCTAATGTAGGTTTGGTGTTTGATCAATGATCTTTTTGTGTTTTGATCTTGTAGGCTGAAGCAAGAGATATCAAAATATATTTTTGGCTTCAAAAAACAAACTCTTGACTTGCAACAATGCTCTACTAATTGGAAAAATATATGGGTTGAATAATGAACAAATAATATTGTGGTTGAAAATGAAAAGATGTTTGGATCTTCAAAGAATGATCTCTATAATCAAAATATTATTCAACCATACTCTGTGGATGTCGACCAACCACTCGAACGCCATTCTAGTGCTAGGCTAGCGATATGGGGTCTGCTTATGTCGCTCGAGCGTTGGCTGAGCGGTAGGCTAGTGAAAATGAGTCCTTTTCGATTTCAACTTCTTCAAGTCCGAATATTGATCTTCTTTTTGAATTTCTTTGACTTCTTTTTGGACTCTATTAATCACAAACTAATTTTACCTTAACTTGGACTTTTCTAAACCTATTTTGATTTTGCTTACAATATAACTAAATCCAAATACAAATTTAATAAATTATGATTTTTGTCTTATGAAATCGTCGATTACAAGTCAAGCTTTACAAAATGATCCTATGACATTTAGTGAACCAATGTGCACCGAAAACACCACATTGGAAATAGGCTATTAATAATGAGATTGAATCTATCGTGCAAAATCATACTTGGGGAGTTGATTGATTTACTATCGTGAACTAAGTTTTAGGGTGTAAATGAATTTTTATGAAGAAATTGAAATAGGATGGATCCATTGACAAATGTAAGGTTAGAATAGTTGCAAAAGGCTATAAGCAAAATGAATGAATTGACTTCTTTAATACCTACTCACCTATGACTAGAATCACTTCTTTAGGTTGTTGATTGCAATTGATGTATTGCATAATCTTGAGATTCATCAAATGGACGTGAAAACAACATTTTTGAATTGTGAATTAGAAGAAGAAATTTATATGGAGCAACGTGAAGGGTTTAGTGCTCCAAAAGAAGAAAAAAAGGTATGCAAATTCGTTAAATCCCTGTATGGGTTGAAACAAGCTCCAATACAATGACACCAAAAGTTTTGTCAAACTATGTTGTCAAATGATTTTAAAATTAATGAGTGTGACAAATGTGTATACATAAAACATACACTCAAAGCTTATGTAATTGTATGTTTATATGTGGATGGCATATTAATTATGGGCAATAGTTGTGTATCACTATGAACACTAAGAAAATGTTAACAAAACATTTTTGACATGAAGGATATCAGTGTGGCAGATGTAATATTAGGGATTAAGATGTCTAAGATATCCAATGAAAGTACTTTCCCATTCTCGTTACGTTGAGAGTATACTTAAAAGATTTAATTTATGAGGAAATTCTAGTGAAGATCCTATTGATTTAAGTCTATACTTAGTAAAAAATAATGGTGAATCAGTGTCACAATTTAAGTATTCACAGGTTATAGGTAGTCTAATATACATTATGAACTGTACTCGATCGGATATAACATATGCTGTAAATAAACTTTGTAGATTCACGAGTAATACATGCAACGACCATTTGAAGGCATTGAATATGATTCATAAATATCTAAGATACACATTAAACTTTGGATTACATTTCACGAAATATCCCGCAGTATTGGAAAGATATTGTCATGCGAATTTGCTATTTGATACAAAGGATTTCAAGTCTATTAGAGGTTATGTTTTTATTATTGGTGGGTGGTTGTGTCTTGAAAGTCCACAAAACAAACTTGTATAGCCCAATCAATGATGTAATCGAAGTTTATAACTTTAGAAAAAGCTGGTAAAGAATCATAATGACTTCGTAACTTTTTGAAGGATATTCCATGTTGGCTTAAGTCTATACCTGCTATAGGTATGCATTATGATAGTCAATCGACAATCGAAAAGACACAAAATAGTATGTATAATGGTAAGTCTAGACATATACGTTGTAAACAAAATATCGTTAAACAATTGATTTTAAATGATAACATTTCCATTGATTATGTGAAATCAAAGAAAAAAATTGTGAATCGCTTACGAAAGGCTTACCGAGAAATCAAATATATTATCTATCGAAGTGAATATGATTAAAGCCTACTACATAAGAGTCTTTATAATGATTACCCAACTTTGTTAATTGGAAATTCCAACGTATTGGTTTAATAGGACAACTATGTTATAAATATTTCATGAAGCACTTACGAAATAATTCTTACTCATTCTTAGGATAATCAAAGTGATTTCTACAGAATGTTAAATGTTAAGATACGCTTTTAATGACTCCTATAACTTGACTAAATCAAGTCAAGTGTGACAAAATACTCTCAGAAGGAGGCCACCTATGTAAATGGGAAATGGTGCTGCTTCTATGAGAATTTTGAGGCAGGAATTCTAAAAAACACATATAAAAGTCAAGAGTGATTTTGGGCCAAAATAAATACAATTATGAGAACTGAAATGATTTAGGAAAGATGTTGAGTAAGTACTATTGTCTTGGATTACAACAAAGGCTAAATAGTTCAAGACATCATGTTCACTAATTAGCTGAGTAAATTCGATATTATTTCACTAAAATAGGTTCAAAGCAAGAAGCTATCTCTCTCGATGTGATGGCTTTTAGTTCATCTCTCTACTAGTGTCTGCATTATAATTTGCATAGCTGACAATTTTCATTTATGTGGGGAGATTGTTGGGATTTGGTTAAGTGATAAAAGTTGATTTTGTATCAATTTCGGTCAAATATTCAGATAAATTCAGATAGTCAAATCATGAAAGTAAATAGACTGACTCAAAATATATTTGAAATCTAAAAAATAAATTTCAGATGAATGAGAAATTTTTGTCTAAAAATTGGAGGAAAAATGGATTTTCAGCATATAAGACTGCCGCTCGAGCAACTGCCTAGCGCAACTAGTGGCAAGTTCTAGCTTTAAGCGGTTGAGCGCCAAACCGAGCTGCTTAAAGAGCTGCGTTCCTTCATGAAATATGCTGAATTCCGGGAGGCATTTCTCCGACCACAACCCCTCATCTTTTATAAATTGGACCCCCTTCATACACAAAATTCATTCCATATCATTCTCTTTGATCATTTTGTATCAAAACACTTGAAAAGTCATTGTTTTCTAGCATAAAACATCATAGTTTAGTATAGAGAAAATTCTATTTCGAGTTCACTGTTGTCTTGAAGTTTGAAGTACTTCTACTGTAAACCGTTATATCTTAGGAGACTATTGCCAGGATTCCGTTAGCACCGTTACTGGGCAAGTTTGTCTTAAATACAAAGTGTTGATATAGTGCCTCGGATTTTGCATTCTTCATTTCTTTCATAATGTTTTTGCAACTTTTGTTCTTTTCGAAGTAAGTTTTACTTTGTTATTTTGTTGTTAGGTTTCAATTTTTGTTTGCAAAATACACACACATACCCCCAACAAATATCCAAATCAAGAATGTGAAGACATTGTTTTTTTCAATTTGGGAGATGGAGGGTGAGCTTACCTCACGTTGTCATTGTGGTAGGTACGAAATCTTGTTGACTCGAAAGCTTTAAATGTGCTCTCGTGAAAGTGAGTCATAGTGAGCTCTCTGATCACTAGGATGAATCTTGTACTTTTCTTCGATGTTAGGGAGAGAGATTTTGGTATTTCTTGTGGCATTATTGTAGTGAGATACAATGGTGGAGCTAGTCATTTTTTATCTTAGGGTTAAAAATTAAATTGTAATTTTTTTTTTTTAAATAATGTAACACTAACAGTAGGTTGAGACTTGAAATTTTGAAAGACGAAATGAGAGGTGGTCTAGTGGCTAAGTATTTGTGATTCCCATTGACGTCGGCAAATTTGACAGTGGAAGTCATTATATTTTGATGGATTCAAACCCTAGATATTAAGGGGGAATGAAAAATTAACTTGTGATTTAAATTTGAAAAAGCTATGCATGATACTCAAATGATGGGATGAATAAAAATAAAAATTGGAGAGAAAATTTAAAAAAATAAAAATAAAAAAAAATAGAAATTTCAATTTTTTGTAGCGTCAATGGACCTCGCATAACACCATGTGACTTCGCTGCTGGATTTAATGGATGCTTTTATTATGTATAATTCTTTAAATTTTTACATTGTTTTAATCCCCCTTTTTAACATGCTTTTAGTTTCCTAAATAATTCCTTTAGTTTTTATATGATTTTGAACTCCAATTTCATATACATTTAATTCAAATTAAGTTAAAAAAAAATGAACAATACAGGCCAAGAACCATCCCACATATGGGTTGGAATTAGCAAAACGTGTTGTTGTAACATAAAAAAGTTTTAACCTTTTACTATAATATTTTCAGTTTTTTCTTTAATTTTTGGTTTTTAGTTTTCAGATTTAATAAAAAATTAAGAATTCTAATTTTGGAGTGTGTTATATTTGAATGGTTTAATTTTCATCATCGTAGGGTTGGATTTTCACTATAAAAGGGAGGGGATATTTCATTATTTGATACAATATTCTCTATATATTTCATACTATATTCCTATAATTTTAAGAACTTGATATAAGACCACTTCTTATCTCCTTATGATTATGTTCATATAAAGAGAATCGACTATAAGCTATAAGGATTTTATCTTAAAGCCATGTGGTGTCAAAAATACTTGCTCAAAAGAGAGACCACAGGGCTTTAGGCCAACAATTTCCTCGACTATCTTAGACCAACATTTATTAATTCTTAGCTTTCTATTTTATTTGTTATTAATTTATGCTATATATATTGTTATTTGTTGTCTCAAGTTAAATCTACATACAAATCGCGTTTTATACGGCACGTGTCAAGCCCGAAATGGCCCAAAAAGTATGTGCCTGCCCAGGCTTTGTTTCACGGGGTGCCTTTCTTCTTAACACAGAAAGGGACATCGTGCCGTAGTAGTATATTCTGCTAGACTACCTTCCGCCTTCTCTCAGTCGTTCTCGGGACGAAAGAAAATTTGATTACAATTTGTAGAAAACTTGTAACATAAAATTGAGATGCATTGAAAATAACTTGATCATTGATTGCTTGAAAGCTATAAATTACAATTGATGAAAGCAGAAAATTACAATGGCTAGTGCAGGGGGCGACCACTAGAAAACTTGAAAGATTAACACTAGAAAACTTGAAAGATATTTGAAAGACTAATACTCCATATAATAGCATTCGGAACAAAAACCTAAGTGATAGGAGTAAACGTTTAAATGATGAAGAATCATACTCAACTTTTCCAATATCACATCTATTTTAAAATTTAAATAACTGCGACTGCGATTGGGTCAAGGGGCTTAAGCAAAGTTGTGGTCCTTGACATTCTCTCCCATTTGTTTTGGTGACGTCCTTGGAGCCATCGATGAATGATATACTTCAATTAATGGTTTGAAAGTTCCAAGGTCTTTTTCACTTTTCCAAGTATTCTCCTCGCTGCTGCATCCACTCCATTTGATCAAGTACTCTTGAGGATATTTCCTAGAAGCTCAAGTAGTTCGATGGTCAAGAATCACTTCAGCAACCTTCTTTCCAGCTCTTTTCAATTCAAACACAGGTCGCTTTGGCTCATTTCTAAATGCGTCTTCCTTGTCGACAAAGTATGGCTTAAGTACACCAACATGAAGGAATTTGTGGATTTTGCACCATAAAGGGAGTGCAACTCTGTATGCGACTCTGCCAATCCTCTTCACGATGGGTAATGGTCCAATATATTTTGGCACCAATTTTGAGACTCTCCCTCTGTCGGTTTGTAACAATTTCTGTCAACGAGTTTAACCATTACCAGATCTCCAACATTAAATTCAAGGAAATGACGCTTTAGATCTGCAGACTTTTTGTACCATTTCTGAACTTTCTCAAGATAACTTCGAGCAATTTCAATATTTCGTTTCCACTCTTGAGAGAAGCTTTTTGCTTGAGGGACTTGGTACTTTAATCGATATCCACAGTATAAGGGAGTAACGTTTGCTGGCAAGTAGTATGCACGTGTAATAGTGCAGAAGTGCATTTCTCTCCAGGATACCCTGCCCAAATTGTGTCGTGGCATTTTGTAATTAGTGATTTCCTCAAATCTCCGCCCTTCGAGACATATAGGTCGTCTCCCTTAGTCTTTACTAAACCTCCATCGAGCCAGAACCTGTCAAGTTTTGCCCTACTTAATGAGGTCGACGAAATATTGAGTAGCTGGGTCCTTATCAAAAAGTGCCTGAATTTGGTCCCTTGTGTTTGTGGTAACTGTACTACCTGAAAGAGCAGTCATAGAGCAAATGGTGACCAAGTCGGCCCGGCGACTAAGAGCATCGGCAACATGATTACTAGATCCCGGATAATACTCTAGCATAAGATTGAACTTTGAAAGAAGTTCCTGTCAACGAGCCTGTTTGATTGATAGTT
>CAIGRP010010212.1:0-18404 GCA_903798385.1 Fraxinus cuspidata | reverse complement strand
GGCAATATGCTAAAGTAGCAACACTGAAATAAAATCTCAAGAAACAATCAAAAGTCATAAGGGTATATATGAGGTTATATAAACCTCAAGTTCTCACACAATGAGGAAGTAGGGATCCATTCACTCATTTACCCAATATTGGTCTACGATGTTTCTCCCATTCTTAAGGCATATGTCATATCCTTTATAAACAAATAACACCGTACAGATCCTAGTTTTTTTCGTTTAAGTATTTACGCGTACTTGCATTTCTTCAACATATTCAAATATTTTGAAACATAGAATATTACATAGAGGCATGTTTTGCTAAGTTTACTATTATTAAGAACAAGTTACTTTTATTTTGAAAAGAAGCTTACTTTGCTTTCAAAATAAAATTATAATGAAATTTAAAATATTAAGAGCCTGTTTTGTTAAGAACAAAGAGTTTACTTATAAGTGATTTTTTTGTTTATCAAAACTAAAAATAAGTAAGCCACGTAGCAATTGAATAAGAGTTATTTCCAAATATGTTTGAATGTAATTTTTACTTATTTTTAAGCTTAACTAAACATACTATGAGAAATAAAAAAAAAAAATTCGATTTGTTTTTTAACTTAGTCTCCGCTGGGTAAAATTTATGAATAATTTATAAATTGTCAAATTTTATTTTCGACAACACATTCTAATGAATTCTTAAGTGTTATCCATTTATCCATAACTCATTTCTATTCATGTTTAGATAAAATCATTTATAAATTCTTCCTAGAAGGAGGCTTCAAAGTAGCAGCCAATAGGCCCAACACCGACATAGGTATGGAAATCGAATATATGTTACTGTGTTCATGATTGCATACGAACTAGGCTTTCTTTTTTTTTTTTATACGTCGGTTTCAGAATCAAGAGTTGCATACTAAACATAAAAGCAAGAAAAACAAAATTGCAGAAAAGAACACACATATTTTTCACCCCTTAGAGCCCGGATGTTCAGCTTGAAAGCTTACTCATCCGTTGAGTATCTACAAAGTAGATTACGCTCGAATCCACTAAGAACCACAAAAAAAAAAGTACAGAATGTATAAAGAAATCGATTTCTTCACTTATGTTTCCTTTAGCCTCCCTAATACAAAACTCTCTCCTCATAACCTCTAAAATTGCACACCAAATACAATCTAACAATATCACTAAGATATTACAGATATTAGAACCAAAAGTTCACAAAGAATATGAAGAGACGAAAACACTCAGAGAGAAGACGAAGGAAACCCTAGAAAATACATCACACATTGTACAATCGAAGAGTCGAGAAGGGAGTTATAAAGACACACTTAAAGCATTCCATCCAATGGTCTAAGGCATGTCAAATGTGAAGCCAAGATCAATTCAATTAAAGCAAACAACTCAGTGGCCCAATTACACAGCAAAGCCCAAATACAAAATGAAGAGGCCCAATAACACAGAATAGAGAGGCAGCTCACAAC
The DNA here is from genome assembly GCA_903798385.1 of Fraxinus cuspidata. Classification (NCBI taxonomy): domain Eukaryota; kingdom Viridiplantae; phylum Streptophyta; class Magnoliopsida; order Lamiales; family Oleaceae; genus Fraxinus; species Fraxinus cuspidata. The sequence continues at coordinate 16,944 of CAIGRP010010212.1, read as the reverse complement.
AATCTCCACCTTGCTGATCTATTATTGTATTCTTTCGTGGATTCAAGTCATAACTACACTTGTTTCGTTTGCTCTAACGTTCCTGTAAAGAAAAGAAAAACAGTAAGTTTGTACTAAAGACAAAATAAGGCAGATATAGAATTTAACTAAATTCATTACCTTCAAGATATGTACAAAATTTTCAAACAGTTTCTGAATTTATTTAGAGGTAGTACCTTGGTACCAAAATCAGAAGGATTAAACTCAGTTGGAATTTTTACCAGATTAATCAAGCCCTTTTCAAGCATGTTTCTAACAAAATGAAACTTAAAGTCAACATGTTTAGTCATATCAAGAAATAAGGGATTTCTACTACAATAAATAACAATTTGATTATCTGTATAGATTCTAACTACTTCATTCATGAAACCAATTTCATTTAAAAGACTCTTTAACCACAATCCCTCTTTAACAGCATCACAAGCTGCAATGTATTCAGCTTCTATGGAGGATAATGCTACAATCTTTTACAATTGGGATTTCCAACTAACACAACCATCAGAAAGAGTAAAAAGATAAGAAGATGTGGATCTCCTCTTATCTAAATTAGATGCAAAGTCAGAATCAGTGTACCCTTTCAGGATAACACCTTCTTTACAGTTTTGAAATCTTAAACCCAATTTAGTTGAACCCTTTAGATACTTCATCATCCATTTAATAGGTAACTAATGTATTTCACCTGGATTAGCCATAAATCTACTAAGGATACTTGAGTCAAGTCTGGTACAAATCATAAGTTACATAATAAAGCCAACAGCATTAGCATAAGGTATTTTACTCATCCTATTATATTCTTCATTAGTTTTAGGAGATTGCTCACTAGAGAGTTTGAAATGATTTGCAATGGGCAAAGTCACAGATTTGCGTTCAGTCATGACAAACCTTTCAAATACTGATTCACATACAAAACACATTTTTTTCTATCTCTTCTGATTTTCATGCCTAAAATTCTTTTTTACTTGTCCTAAATCTTTCATTTCAAATTTAGCCTTAAATTTTTCTTTAACAGAGTCAATTTCAGATCTATTATGGGAAGAAAAAAACATGTCATCAACATATAACAGTAGATAAATAGAATCATGTCTTCCCAGCCCTTTGAAGAAGAAACAGGAATCAAAATTACTCTTAAGAAACCCCAGATTCTGAACATAAAAGTAGAATTTCTTGTACCATTGCCTTGAAGCCTATTTTAGGCCATAGAGAGATTTCTTTAGCCAACAAACGTGTTCAGATTTAAAGTTAAGTTCAAAACCTTTTGGTTGATACATGTAAATGGTTTCTTCAAGATCACCATTTAGTAAGGCAGTCTTAACATCAAGCTGGTCTAATTCTCAGTTGAAATGAGCTCTTAAAGCAAGTATAATTCTGATAGATGTGTACTTAGAAACAAGTGAGAAAATTTCATTATAATCAATGCCCTCTCTTTGTGTAAAGCATTTTGTCACAAGTCTAGCCTCATATCTTTTATCCAATGTATTAGGTTCACTCTCTTTCTTTACTGTTAACAGCTTCTTCAAAGGTTGTAGGTTCAGAATTAACATATTCAAGTTTAGAGTAGAAATTCACAAATTCATAGTGTTAATTTTGGTGAAGGAAACCTATTCCTTCTACTCCTATCTCTAGCCAACTGATAATTTTCAAGAGCAGTATTCTAGAATTGTTCTTCAATATCAGATTCATCTTGAGGCTGATCTGTTTCAGATTAAGTAGTCTCCACTTTAGTCAAATTATCAAGTTCAGTAGAGTTAAATTTTTTTTATTCTTCAGTACAGTTTCTTTAACAAGAGTAACATGATTAGTATTTTGATTTGAGGAGTCTTTATAAGGGAACTGACTTTTATCAAAAATTACATTTCTACTAATGATCACTATGAACTCATCTTTTGCTTTCACCCAAAGTCTATAAGCCTTAGTTTCTTCTCCATAACTCAGAAAAATACATTTTTGAGATCTGGGTTCAAGTTTGCCTACATCTTGATGAGAATAGGCAGCACATCTAAACACTCTAAGTTTAAAATAATTTGGAGACTTTCCAGACAATAAGTGTTTAGGGATTTGAAAATCAATAGCACTTGAAGGAATTCTGTTGATCAGATAAGTTGCAATTTTTAGGGCTTCTCCCCAGAAAAATTTTGAAAGGCTAGAACTAAGTAACATGCATCTCAAATTTTTCGATAATGTCCTATTCATTCTTTCAGCAATGTCATTTTGCTGAGGAGTGTATGTTACTGCTCTATGCCTTAGAATTCTAGATTCTTTACAAAATGAATCAAATTTATGGTTACAAAATTTCAGACCATTATTTGTCTTGTGCTTTGACTCTTTTATTTGTCTGATTTTCAATCATAAATTTCCATAATTTAAAATTTTGAAAAGTATCAAATTTGTTTTTCAAAAGAAAAGTCCAATTTTTCCTTGAGAAATCATCCACTATTAATAAGTAGAATCTAAATCCACTTAAAGTGTTCACTAATGCAAGACCCCACTGGTCTGCATGTAAATACTAAGTATTGAAGTGGATTTATGAATTTCAATTTTGAAAGGCAATTTGTTTTGTTTTCCAATAACACAATCTTCAAAGAAGCTTAAACTTTCAATATTATCATTTCCAAAACATTTCAGTTTATATAAAATTATCAATCCCTTTTCACTAATATGGCAAAGTCTTCTATGCCAAATTAGGGCTTTATCATTATGAGATTTCATAACTACAGAACTGGTTCCAACTAAAGGTTCAACTTGTAGTGTGAAAATCTCATTGGATCTAGGAGAATAAATTATTTCTTTTGAGTTAAGGCTTATCTTGGTAAGACCTCTATGAATTTTTATTTCATATTCATCATCCAGTTGTCCCAAAAAACTCAAGTTTCTTTGAAAATCACGAACATACCTAGTCTGAAACAATTCAAGAGTGTGGTTGTTTTCTAATAAGAGCTTAAGGTTTCCAATACATTTTATTTGACAGGTAATATTATTACATATCTGAACTTGACCTCCACTTAGATCAACAAAATCAATGAACCATTCTCCAATGGGACACATATGAAAGGAACAATCAGAGTTAAGAACTCATTCATTTATGTTTTTTTAGTTGTAGTAACAAGGACAACTCCATGTATATTAGATTCATTTATGCAGGCAATATCTACAGACCATCTGTATTAAATTTTCCTTTCATATCAGATTTTTTCTTGAAACAGTCTTTTATGAGATGTCCTGTTTTGCCACAATAATAACATTTTCTTACTTGCAGCTTAGGTTTTGGTTGGTCCTTATTCTGATTCTGATTTCTGAACTTAGAAAATTGTGATTTTCTTTTCTTATGAGAATTAAAATTGCATTGATTCCCCTTCTTGTTCTGATTATCCTTCTCTCTAACATTCAGACGTTCTCCAAACTTAGAGTCCTTAACTTCAGTTTTTAATTCAAGTTATCTATTTCTTAAAGATGATATAACAATATCAACAGTAAGTTCAGTTTATTAAATGTCATTTTCACCTATTTTCTCAATTAAAAATTATAAAATGACCAATATACTCTTCTCTTTAAATAAAACAAAAAGAAAAAAAAATTAATTGTAATCATAGTCCCAATTTCTTAAAAAAATGTTCAAATAAGTCACAAATAAATTATTAAAAAGGTAATTAGCACATAATGTCCATACTTTTCCCTATTATTGCAAAAAAGATCACAACCTTTTATTTTTTTGGCATTTTCACCTTTAATTACACATTTAATTGCACAAACCATCATTTCTGTTCATTTTCAACCAATTTTTCAATAAAAAACTGTGAAATGACGAATATACCCTCCTATTTAAATAAAAAATAAAAAATTAATTGCAACCAAAGTCTCAAATTTTTTTTAAAAGTGCAAACGAGTCCCAAATAAATTATTAAAGAATTAGAAATTAAAAATATATTTTTATTTATTTAAATATGAGGGTATAATCATCATTTCACAGCTTTTTATTGAGAAATTGGATGAAATTGGATAAAAATAATGGTTTGTGCAAATAAATGTGTAATTCAGGGTGAAAATGCTAAAAAAAAAAAAAGATTCGGACTTTTTTTGCAATAATAGGGAAAGGTGGGGAAATTTTGTGCTAATTACCCTTTTAATAATTTATTTGTGACTTATTTGAACATTTTTTAAAAATTGAGACTATGATTGCAATTAGTTTTTTCTTTTCTTTTCTTTTTGTTTTATTTAAAGAAAATGGTATATTGGTCATTTCATAATTTTTAATTGAGAAATTAGGTCAAAGAATGTTTTGTGTAATGAAAGGTAAAAATAAGAGTGAAAATGTCAAAAAAAAAATGAAAGGTATGAACGTTTTCCACAATAATAATTAAAGGTAGAGACGTTATATGCTAATTACCCTTAATTAAATGCTGAACTGAAGGAATTCAATGGAGGGGAAGTTGATCATTTAACTTCTCTTTGCAATTTATCATTTTTGGGTGATGAACAATCATTACATTTAGTGTGTGGTAGATTGCATTTATTTTCTATAGAAAGTGTCAGTTTTTCATCCAAATTTCTATTTTTAAGTGTTTGACTGTTATTTTTTTCATTAATAATATTTTTCAACTTTTGAAAATATACCTAATTTTCTTTGTTTTTAAGGAAAATATTTTCTTTGGAGAATGTAGGTTTTTGTTTTCCATAAGAATAAGGAAAATATTTTCTTTTCTACGAAATATTTTTCATGTCAATTAAATATACTCTTAATGTTGTTGTGTAATTAACATGCTAGCAAATCTCATTAAGGGTTAGGATGATGATGTCAGTCATTAATTCTTGGTTTTAATTCAAGACTTCTTCTTTTAACCATTATTTGTATTGTTTGATATCATGTTTATAGTGCTCATTTGAATACTTGATCACCACTTAGATGAATATGGGGCTTGTTTCGTTTTCAAAAGTTTCCAAATAGATTCAGTGCATTGTGGTAATCAACCTAAGGTCATATAAACGTTATGGATAATTAATTGTAAGATTAACGATTGTCAATTTATACATATATTAGATTAAAAGTTAGAAGTTGAATATCATAACAAAGGTTAATGGTGGAATCGAATTCCTACCACGTTTTTCTCACATAAAACTCTTCTAAAATCATCTCCATTTTTCATTCAGTTAGTATTTAATATAATAATTAATAGTCATTATTTCAAAGCATCAAAACGTGAATTGCATTTGTTCACTTTTTTTTTTATTGTAAATTGATAAAATCAAAATTAAAATCTAATCTTCGTTGGAATGATACTCGTACTCCTTTATACTATTACTTGTTAACGATCTCGTACGCTTATGAAATTTTATGAATTTTAGTTTGGCTTTCATCAGTTCATAATTAAATCCGAATTATACTTTTACTTTGTCGTTACTATAACATCATCTTGTTTATACTCTTGTTTTCTTGATCTTTACATGTGTTTGCATTAGATATATGCAAGATTTGGAAGATCGTTTCATGAATCACCGTCAGTTGAAATTCTATAGCAAGACTCATGAAAATTCATACGTGTACGTATCTCAATGTTTGGAGTTGTGTGGAAACTCTATGTATCAGGAGTCTCAGAAAAAGCCATTCGAATGTGATTATTCCTACATACACTTAAAGGATAGCGCATGATTTAATTGTTATAATTATTACATGCTGGTAGCATTACTTCGTACAATGACAAGTTAAAAAATTCACCTACAAGTACTTCTCACCATCAAAAGTTACCAAGTTGAAGCATGTCATCTTCTATTATTAAGAAGCTTGACTCCAAGAGCCTTCATGAAACATGGGATAGATTAAATAAGCTGCTACGGAAGTTTCCATACCACGACATCAGCAAAGAACTCCATGCCAATACTTTTTATGCTAGGTTACTTCGTGCTAGCCGATCTACAGACTACAGTTATGCATCTTCACCAAAACAAAGAAGGTTCGGAAAGCTTATGCTCTAGTTGAGAGAATGATGAGACTTTAGTTGCAATGTGGCCACTAGATGGAGAGACACTGTGAAAAATAAGAGAGGTTCACAGTTGATGTCGCTTTAGCATTAATTGCTCAGATGGAGGCTTCAACAACAGAGATAAATAGCCTTACTCAGATAATGTACATGGTGCACAATTGTACACCTGTTTGGGAGGGTTATGCCGCAAATCAATAGACAAAAAAATTGCCCTATAGCTTTTACTAACACATCCAATTTTGATTAGGTGAATTATACATAGAACTTTTAAATTCACGAGAACAATCCTTACTCAAATAACTTTTCTAGGTTGGAGAAATCATCACAAATTTTCTTGGGAAAATAATCAATGCTAGAGAGGTTATAATCAAGGCAAACCACCAATGTTCCAACAACATCATGAGAAGAAGCCATTATTGGAATAGCTGGTTACTCAATACATCACGAAGTCTAACATTACATAGTAGTACAAATAGACTTCCACAAAGAGTTTACAAAATCAAGTGTGTCATATAGCAGATGCATTATCTGGTAGAACAATAGCACTTTACCAAGCAATATAGAAACAAATCCTAAAGAACATCACTACAAGGAGTAGAGTTTAGCTACCATAGATTCTAGTCAAGAAGCACACTACTGCAAATGAAAAAGTATCTACCATAGACGAGGAGCAAGAGGATCAGTCTGAACATTTAGCAAAAGTGAAACTAGAAAAGAATTCAAACAATCCACAGATTAAGGCAGTCATTCATGTCAGAATATATGTGTCGCTGATACTTTTCCCACGACTGAAAAATACAAGCTTGACAATCAGTTAGCAAGGTTTTTAAATGTGTTTAAAAAGTACCATATTAACATATCATTCACTGATGCCTTAGCACAATGCTCAGCTATTCAAAGTTTACGAGAACATACTCTCAAAGAAAATGGAAGTTGGAGGACAACAAAATAGTAATGCCATATTGTGAAATGAGCCAACACCAAAACTAAGAGATTCTTGTTGCATTTTATTGAATATGTTGAGAACCGACGGATTGTTATGATACCACTTGTTAAGAATTATGTATTTTTTCAATCCATTTGTTGTAATTCAAGATTGAAATATCAAAGTTGTATGACAAAATATGAAGTATATGATCGTAAACAAAAGAATAATAAAAGACAAGAAATATGGTAAAAGAATTTGGAGATTTTATTGACTCATGAACAATAATGGAGAAATATACAATTGATCTGAATTCTAGTAACCACCATGACTAAACTATCATATATTCTTAAAACCTCTGAAGATGTTGAATATATATTTTTGTGAAGATGCAATGTGAAATATATATATATATATATATATATATATATATGAATCTCTTTTTGAAGTTCTAGATGAAGAAAAAGATATAAAATTCGTAAAAAACGGGATTAGAAACACTACAGTGGCGCCTCGACGTCGTGGTCAGTACTGCTGCGCCCAATGTTGCCCCTCCCCCCCGGCGCTAGGGCAAAAACCAAGAAGCGCAGCGCCGGGCATTCCGTCCCCCTTTTTTTTTCCTCTCCAAATTGTTTCATCATCTCAAAATCTTTTTCCAAACCAAATTCCCAATAGGGCATCCAAATAGAATTTCAACTTGAATAAGACTACAATAGGAATTCCTCTTGACGTGCACTTTATTTAGAATTCTTCAAGTACTTCAACAAGCAATTCATGTCACACCAAAATTCTAACAATTTTCACCTTGACACGAATTACACTGCAACGAACAAAGCTCTAAATTTTTTTCTACCTGGAGAAGAATATCTGTTTGTAAGGAACGAACTGAACTCTTCAATAATAACTAAAATTGATTTATCCAACAAACACAAAATACTCTACTTCTTCCAATGAATCCAAACACTACTCTATAGAATTACCTCAAATTCACGAAAAATCATAAAGATTTTAAAATTTACCAACCAGGACTGTAACACACCATGAAGTAGAATCAATCCAAAATGCTTTTACAGAAGGCCCATTGCTAGATTGTACACCTTCTACTACGCTTAAAGTATGCCCAACAAAATCAGCATTCAAATACTTTTATGTACTGGATCATTCATAGCAATTGAATACAATGGCATCGCAGGTGAGGGTGGCCAGCGGCATTATCCTTATTTTCTGAACTCAACTGAGTAGTATTCTTCAAATCCGACCTCATACAAAAACCTAAAGTTTCTGTACCAAACTAAATGTCTATCAGGTACTGAAACTGTGCTGATTGACTCATCTAGATTCTGCACGACCCTGCAAGATGTATAACTGAGACACTTTCTGTCCCTCCAATACAACTTGGGCACCCTCGCAAACCTTCAATGAACTACCTACACCAAAGAACTTATAACCCTTTGAGTCAAGGATATACAATAAGGTGAGATTTTTCTTCAAATCCGGAAATTGTCGAACCGGCCAAGTATTCTAATTGTCCTATCCATTAGCTTCAATATGACCTTAACAATTCTAGCAATCCGACAAGGTACGTTGTTTCCTATGACACATTTGGAAACTGTTTCACATGTAGTAAACAAGTTTTTACTAGGACACATATGAAACACACATGCTGAATCAAAGATCCAATCCTCCTCTAATTTAGACTCGACGTCAAAATAGCCAAAAGATTTCCCTCATTTACATTATTTTCTGCGTGGCTTGCTTCGCCTGATGTATCTGATTTCTTACCATTCCGATTTGCATCCAATCTTACTTTATCTTGCAATTTGTAGCAATTCTTCTTAATATACCCCTCCCCCCCCTTTCTTGTAAAAGTTACAAATCTAATTACTAAACTTAAACTTCTATCCGTCCCTTCCAGAACCACCATGAGTAATAAGGCATTCTCCATCTCTGGCCTCAAAAATTAGATACTTCATCTTCTCTTTTGAAAAACAAAGCATCATACATAATCTATGGTGAGAGTATCACGACTATATAAGATCGTGTTTTTAAATGAAGAAAACAAAACGAGCAACGAACGCTATAAGATCAAGACCAAATCTTCTTCATCATACTTTACTTCCAAAGTTTCCAGATCAGTGTCTCTCTCCTTAAATACAGCTAGGTGATTTTCCAAGGATTCACCTTCTGCCATGCGATGAGAGTATAATTGCTGCTTCAGATACAATTTGTTTGTTAGACTTTTGGTCATGCACAATTGCTCAAATTTCAACCATAAAGCAGCTCCTTAAACCTCCTTCAAAACGTCCTGAAGAATATTATTCGAGAGATGAAGATGAATATAAGAGATCCTTCCAAAATTTCTCCTCCGTCGTTAAAGTTTTGGGCATCTTGTTAATTTCCAACGCATCATCCAAATTCATCTGTGCAAGTACTGTTCGTATCTTAACCTGCCACATTGTGAATCTGGTGCTCCAATCCAAAAGCGAAATGTCATACTTCATGGAAGCCATGAAAAACAAAAATCTCGAACAAATCAAACCTTGCGTTCTCAGAATTGTTGAGCCTGGCTCTGATACCACTTGTTGATGATCGACGAGATTGCTATGACACTACTTGTTAAGAATTATGTATTTTCCTGATTCACTTATTGTAATTCAGGATTGAAATATCGAAGCTACATGACAAAATATGAAGTATATGATCGTAAGGAAAAGAATAATAAAAGACAAGAAATATGGTAGAAGAATTTGGAGATTTTATTGACTTGTGAATAATAAAGGAAAAATATACAATTGATCTGAAGTTCTAATAATCACCGATGCTAAATTATCATATATTCTCAAAACCTCTAAAGATGTTGTTAAATATATATTTTGTGAAGATACAAAGTGGATCATATATATATATATATGTGTGTGTGTGTGTGTGTGTGTGTGTGTGTGTGTGTGTATATATAGAAACACCTTTTGGGCGCCTCGGTGTTGGGGCCGGCTCTCCGACGCCCTGGGCAAAAACCAAGCATGGGTGTCGGCGCTGGGCGTTCTATCCCCTTTTCTTTTTCTTTGTTGTCTAAGTTGTTTTCTTCATCTCCATGTCCTTTTCCAATCCAAATTCTCAATAGGGTTTCCAAATAGAATTTCAACTTGAATAAGACTCCAATAACGTTCCAAACTGAATTCCTCTTCACATACTCTTCAATTACTTCAACAAGGAATTCGGGTCACATCCAAATTCTAACAGAATACATTAATAATTTTAGAGAGTTATGGTAAGTCTAAATTAAATATTGCTAAACTTTTTAAATCCTTAAAATTCATTAAAAGTGCTAATTGAAAACATCTTAAAAAATTTCAAATCAATCTAGCATGACATGTCAAATCTAGATCTACATATCCTCTCGATTATTGGCACCATCCACATTCAGAAACATTGTCAATTTTTTAGTCGTCATTGCCAGCTCAAACACCACCACGACGTACGATATACTCTCCTAAGTGGAATCACCTTGTATTTTCTTGGCAGTGTTGCTAAGGCAATAAACAAATATTTGAGGATCTATATCTGAATATATTGTTGATTTTTGCTTTCTTTTGATAAATATTTTGCTTCACTTTTCTACATTTTTGTGTGAACTTGTTATGGTGATTAGTTTATTAGTTACTGCAATGCATATAAATGCACAAATGGATCCACTTTTAGGAAATGATGAAAACCTTCTGAATAATTAATAAGAAGAAATAATGTTTCTTTTTCTTTGATCTTTCTTTTGAGAAATGGGTATGGTAATGGTAGAAGCTTCGAGTAGAATTTTCGTTTATTTTTTCATTTTGTCAATTGCTTTTAATTATTTTAGTTGTAGTTTATTTGTAATGTTTGAAAATATTTGAGTCTCAATGCTGCAATTTTCTTTCTTTCTTTTTTTTTTTTATAGTTACTTTTTTCTTTTTTGTTTATTTAAAGAAGAGGGAAAATTCACCATTTTACATAAATTTAATAGCAAAAATGGATGAAAGGAATTGATTGCAATTAAATCAATGAATCGAGATGCTTGGACCTAGAAAAAGTTGGGGGATATAATAGTAATAGATTGTGAAAATTGGAGACATAAAGTGCAAATTTTCCAATAAAATAGTGGAAAAGCTCGCGATGATAATCATGGGAAGATTTGTACTTGGCAATGATCTCTCACTTCCATGACTACATTTTTTTGCAGTTCTATTACAAAGAGTAACTCTTTAGTCTTTAACTTGGAAACTAAATCATCCATCTCACATGGTGCTTTAGATAGTTCAAGCGAACTACGACCTACAATATAAATAAATAATAGTACTATCGAACGACTCAAGGCAATGACAAAGATAACAATATAAGGAAAATGTTGTTTCTGGAGTATTAATTCCTTCTTCGAACAATCTCAAGATATTACACTTACAGATTTACCTTAACGTAATTTAAACAGCATAACGAGATGATCAACTGTATCAAAATGTTAATTCGAGCCCACTGACTTCACGATATTTCCTTAAAACGAATTTGCTCCCATCAAAAGTGCTAAAGGTATTCAGTAATAATTTTCCAGGATCAAACAAATTTTCTCTTGTACGAAAGCAACACAACAATCTATAGGAGTTATAACGAACTTAATAAAGTAGTTATACTTCAAGAACAGTAATAGAATGCGAAAGAAAAAATGAGATTCAGTGCAAAAAATGATTGCAATAAAATGGTGGAATTTTTTTGGCAAATGGGCACGCTATTTATAGATGTATTCATGGCCATTCGAACCCTCTTCAAGCCTTTTCAGACTAATCGTCATTATTCAGACAGCGCTCCACAAAATGAACAAATAACTCTGTTCGGACTGAAGCACTATGTTGGTAAAGAGATGTCTGTTAAGTCTCTCAACGAATGACCACACCAAAAAATACCCAAAAATAAGTCAACGAAAAATTAATTTCTTTAAATACTCACAAATTTGAATAATTGCAATTTGGTCCAAAAGTTTAAATAAATTGTCCAAAAAATATATAGAATAAGGACCCACCCACACCCGAACCAAATTGGACTGGACTCAGACACAACCATGGACCTGTGCTTGTGCCTACCAAGCTGAGCCGATTGGCCGATTGGCAGTCTGGCCAGAGACAACGCGTGTGTGGGCTTAACACCGAACCCAATATAATATAGGTCTTCCCCTTCCAAAGACTATTTGTACCTTTTGGAGCCCGAACCTAATTTCCAAACTTCCATTATATAAACCACACAAAAGTTTCTAAGATTTCCTGCGTGGGACAAGAGTTTAGCATTTTCCAATTAAATCAAATAGCACCGTATTGCCATAACATGAAGAGAATTAATCCCAACTCTACATTCTTTATTGAGATTGTTGCCGATAACCGCTTTAAATACTTATGGCTCTTGATCCTTGGTTCCAAGGATTTATCTCTTAAATACTGAGCCTATTTTGCATTGATGGAACTAAAAGCAGATTATGAAGGTACGATAATTATTTTTAGTGTTAAGATGAAAAAAAATCAAATTTATCCTCTTGCATTTGACATATTTAATTTCGGGAAATCGATCGAAACGGTAATATAATAAAGGGTGTTAAAGATTTTTATCCATATGCATATTATGGCCACTTCATTGTACCATATACACGGCAACATGAAAGCTAATTATCAAATTCAGGGAATCTAATAGTTGTTTAAAAGAGTTGTGGGACAAAAAATTTTAAGGAGTTTAATAAACATATGGGAGAATACACGGTGAATCTTAGAAGGCATGGGAATGTTTAAATGATATGGGGGTTGAACATTGAGCAATTTCACATTTTTCAAGGATCTTAATGGCATCAAACAATGTAGATCACTGAATTTATTGTTTAAGATGGATCGACAATTACCAATTCTGGCACTGACCAATCATATTCACAACAAGTTGTGTGAATGAAGTGGCAAAGAAATTGTATGTGGAGCCCCTAGATCAATTTTTGTTTTAAGTGAAAAATTGGCCCAACTTACGATGTTAACTTAAATGAAAACATCTACACGTAGAAATTCTCAGTTAAAGAGTTTTCTCGATGTGCATACAATCGCTTTCACAATGCATTGATGACTTCTAGTTCATGTATTGTGCCATCAGTATTATGTAGATAACTTTCGGAGAGCAGCATATGTAGAAACTATATTCCCCATGTTAAATGAAGATGAATGGAAAGTTCAAGAGAAAATTATCTCACTCTACTTGTTGTCGTCTTTAGTCCAACGGCGTCCTAACGTAGATCTACAACAAGAATAGTATTCACTGAAGAGCTTCCCTGTTGTGTAAGTACTCAAAGTATGGCGCAGCTAGGCGTGCTCGTCAGAATTGTAGTAGTCAAGTTCCACTTATTCATAGTCGCACGAATGAATAGTTTAATGTTTGTTGTGTAATATATATTATTTGTAAATTGAATGTACCTATCTATAATTTACTTACTATTTTAATATAGGTTATTATGATATGTAAATCAGTGATTGTATCTAGTTGGTTAAATTAACGTTTATAACTTGAATATATATTTGCTTTGTTATTGTTACAGTGAAGTTCAGAAATGAAAGGACGCATCTTTCTAAGATAAAACTTTGCAATATGTGAGATCCCCTTCAAGGTCGGCAGGTAGTAAAGGCAAGTGCATAGGCAGAGAATAAGAAACATCAACTTTTATCGATCTAGTCATAGTTTTTTATTGGGCTTTGCTAATGCTTTTGCAGGGACCTAGAATCTATAAATAGAAGGTCTATGGATCATCGTAGGAACTAACTCCCGAAGACACCATCCATAAGTCTTTGATTAAGAACTCGTCACCCCACGAATTGAAAAGAGATGGCGGTTCCTCGGTATTGCCTCATTCTGCTTTTGAGCTTGGGTTGGGACGAAACGTAAGGTTAGGCTGATTACCTTAGTAGAGATACACCTAATATAGGTAGACTGATATACTTTAAGTCCTTTCTCTCCGATGTGGCTTCATCTCGATGATGGCTTTAGTTTATGATCGACTTGTGTCATTTTGCACAATGAATTCAAGAAACTTGACTAGATGATTAAATTATAGTCTCAAGCATCTATAGCCAATATCACACAAAAAGAAATATTACAAAAGAAATTTAATTATTCTTTTTGTTCATATATTTTAGCTCCAACATATGTATACGTTCACATTCCTAATTACTTGGTAAGAACTATAATATTAAATATAATTTTGCATAATTGCACCACAAAATACACACGCATGTAGCATGTTTAATATATGAACTATGCAACATTTACAACTTGAAAACATGTACAAATTCATAATATTTCACATAAGTTATAATTTAGAAACGTTAAAAGTACTTATACAAAAAAATAACGTATTTACAAAGTAGATCTACAAAATACTACGGGTCATAATTAAGTTCATACAAATCGCACGTTAGCTTCTTGTCACACGTTTTCTATAACGTGATTTATACAGCAAGTGTACGGTGTCAAGTTTTGCAATATAATAATGGAGTTAGAGTGTCGAACCCACAGGGATTGTAATATTTAATTTTGTATTAAGTACTATAATTATGTATCATTTATTTTATCTAGACGACTAAGTTATGAATTAATATTGTTAACTAATCTAACGATAATTTTGGTGACGAATTCAATAGATACAAATTATATGAATTTAATCAAGATGAAAAAGTCTAGGAAATGATTTCACCTAACTATCAAATATGATTTTCAAAAACTTAGTTATCTCTAATCAATTTCCAAGTTTATGAACAAGAACCTAATGTATTTTACCCCCTCTCTCAAGTGTCGAATAAAAATTAATCCTATAAATTAATTCAAATATCTCTATTTCAAATTAAAATTTAGAAATTATCAAATTCATGATTTTTTTATGGAGTAAATTTCATAGATCCTATAATTTTTCTCGAAACCTATAAAATTTATGTTGTGTTAATCTTATAATCGCGCCTAAATTTCCCTATCTCGAGTGCCGAAATTGACTAGCACTTACTTATTCAATTAGTGGCCAATTAATGAAAGCATTAAAATCATAACACAAATAAATGAAATGGAAAATTTCATAGAAATAACTAAAATAAATTCAAATCATACTCTCAAGTTTTGGTTACAATCAAACCCTAGAAGAATAGTTTAGTTCATGATAAGAAACATGAAATCTATATAATTCAAAATAAACAACATAAAGAAGAGAATACAAAAACTAGTTTTTTGGATAGATCTTCAATCTTCTTCCTTGGTATTATTCTTGCCTCCCTTTGATTTCTTAAATTATGCCCAATTTGCCTCCTTCAATTGTGTGTTGAATTCCCCCTTCAAAAGTGGTCTTTACGATTATATTCATATCATCATGAAATCTTGGAAGGGTTGGAGTCGTGTTGGACCAAGAAAAGAATCCAAAAAAATCAAAAACCTACTTTTTCATACAGCAGCTCCTCGGCTCCCAATATGGCCGCTGTGGCGCCTAGTTGCTATTGAATTTGAGCAACGGTGGCACTACGACGCCCAGTTTTGAATGAAAATTCAACACTACGCATCCTTCAGTATTGTTATCATAACTTTTTCTTTTGATGTCTGATTGAGGAGATTCAAGATGCATTGGAAAGATAACTCTAAGTGCTACAACTTCGCTATGGATATCATTTTCCAATTCGAACATTTTCTTTGTCACAAATGAGTCTCAATATGAGACTGAAAATCCGGAGTATAACTTTTTCGGTTGGAAATCGATGTCTAATCATACTTTACTTATATTTCATTACTTTGACTTCTTTCTTTATCCAATTGACTCCTAACACTCTCGAATCTTCATTGTGAAGTCCGATACAAATTTGAAGTATTTTTACTTTAGTCCCCGAACTTTAGATCTCTTACAATGTAGCCAGTTTCTCTAATTTTGCCAACACTTACTTATTTCCTTCAATTTCATCAACCTATATCACAACATCAAAATACACATTAAAATGTTCTAAAACTTGTAGAAATAAGTTAAATATCAAGTTTAGATGATATCTAAAGTATGAGTGAAATAGACTCATCACTTCTTCCTTCACTTAGACGTGTGATGGTTGATAAGTGCCAACACTCCAAGACTTAGGAATTCAATAAACTTGATTGTGAATAATACACCACAACCCCCCCCCCCCTCCGTAAAAATATTACAACATTAGTTAACATTTAAAGAAATTTGACTAAACTACAATTTATATTTTTATTGAGGAACATATAATATGTTTTGTTTTATGTGTCGTCCACCCCTCAACTACTAATTTTGTTGTCGAAAATATGATTAAATCAATCGAAAGAATACAGAAAATTAAATGAATAAGAAAATTAAATGCAATACATGAAGCGAGGTATGCTAAAGCAAATCTCCTTAAGACAGATTTCGCCCCTCAATAAAGTGCAAACGGGATTATGGACGTCTATCTCCAAAGATACAACGCTTCTTCCAAAGTTGATACTGCACAATACCAACCTTGACGGTCGAACCAAAATATGANAATAAGAAAATTAAATGCAATACATGAAGCGAGGTATGCTAAAGCAAATCTCCTTAAGACAGATTTCGCCCCTCAATAAAGTGCAAACGGGATTATGGACGTCTGTCTCCCAAGATACAATGCTTCTTCCAAAGTCGATACTGCACAATACCAACCTTGACGGTCGAACCAAAGTATGATCGTACTCGAACGGAATAATTATGAATTTATATGAAAGAATTTGGAGAGAGAGTGTGTGTGTGTAAATTTAGAAATCAATTGAATTTTTAATTGATTTGATGTAGTAAAAATTGAATCTGGGGGTCCCTATTTATAGATATTGAAGTATCTCATTGAATGGGCGTGTGACATTTCATGAAATTGTGCATCACTTGGTCTGATCTGTCTAAACCATTGGATCGCACCATTTCAAGATCTGACAGCTCAGATTAAACCATGAAGTGTAGTGTCCATTCATCAT
>CAIGRP010010206.1:0-13196 GCA_903798385.1 Fraxinus cuspidata | reverse complement strand
AATGTTATGATTCCTAAAAGAATTCTTTGGAATCTTCAAGAAAGGTATTTGCAATGGGATTTTGAAAATGCACAAAATCCTATTCCTATTCCTATTAGAAAGAACAAATCCTCCCGATGGTAGAGTTAGAGTAACTTTTGATAAACCACCATCATCAAGTACTTTTCAAAGATCCAATTCTTCTAATTCTGATGATAGATCTAGAGTTAATTCTTCTTTTCAATCTTCGAGATTCTCAACATCTTCTATCAAAGGTGTGAATTTTGATCCAAAAATTCAAATACCTTTTTATCAAAAAGAAGATTATGACAAAGAAGAAGAAGAGGAAGAACCTCCTACTTCTCCCACTTTATCACATATGATTCCTCCTCCTCTTTCAAAAAAACTTGATCAACAATGTAATGTAATTTCTTCTAAAATTAATAGAAGATATGATTTCAAAACCGATCAAACTCCTAAAGTCAAAAATTTTCGACATCTTATCAAAAATCTTTTTCAAAAGAACAAAATGAATCTTATTGGGAAGAATTTGATAATTCCTTAGAAGATATTATTTTTATAAATGGACTTATTTCAAAGTTTTCGAAAAATTGTCTTGTAAAAGCAAGACTCAAACCATTCAAAATACTATTTTATAAAAAAAAAACCTGGAAAACTTCTTCAGGTAGTACTGTTCAATCTTCTCATCCTCCTCTAGAAGAGATTGTGGTTCCACATGGAACTACAGAAATCATTGCTTCTCCTTTCAAAAGGACCGATCGTCCTTGGTGAATACTAAAATATCAAAAACATTCAATCTCAGAACAATTGTACTAATATTGTTCTTCAATCTACGTGCACTCAGCTCAATAGAATTGAAATCAATTATGAATCTGAGCAGCCTTAAAAAATGATAATAAGAAAATTGAAAAGCCCACTTCATCCTTATACCATTTTCATGAAATTCCTCTCAAAAGAATAAGTTTAAAAGAAAGTGTTTTAAAAGAACTTGTTACTCAACTTTCAAAATTATCTTCTTCTTCAAACAATATCCATACTATTGATGAAATTGAAAATCAATTTATTGAAGAATATGATTTTCCTGTTAATAAAATTCAAGTTCGAAAGGTTCAATTTTCAAAAATTCCTACTTATTATTCTCGTAATACTAATCCCGATTTACTTTTTGAAGAAAAAAGTAAACTTCAAGTTAAGTTTGATGGAGACTCTATCATTGAATGGAACATTGATGGATTATCCGAATATCAACTTATTCAAACTCTTGAAAAATGGGTATTTGTAGGAATGCATATGTTACTTATGGGACTAATGCCCATGAAGCTACAAAAAATATTACTCTTGGATTGGTGGTATAATTATCTTACTCCTAAAAATCGAATTCAAAGTGCAAATGCTGTCAAAGATGATGGAAGTAATGATAGTTTTGCAACTCTTGTTTATTGTATTATCAAACATTTTATTGGTATCCCTACTAATATTCATAAAAACTATTCTCAAATTCTTATGAATCTCAATTGTCCTACTCATCAAGAATTTCGTTGGTATAAAGACATATTTCTTACTTGTGTCTTATTACGTGATGATTGTGAACAATCTTATTGGAAAGAAAGATTAATTTCTGGACTTCCAAAGCTTTTCGCCGAAAGGTTAGAAATGCTATCAAAGGAGATCATAATGATTATACTCCTTACAATGATCTTACCTATGGAGAACTAATCAGTTTCATTAATCATGAAGGATTAACTCTCTATGCTGATATCAAACTTAAAGCCAAATTGAAATTAGAAAGATTTGAAGGTCGTAAAGAACTCGGATCATTTTGTGAACAATATGGATTTGAAAAAATCTTTCTTCCTTCAAGATCAAAAAGAAAAAAATATTTATTCTCATTTCAAGAAAAGATCTTCTTAAAATCATTTTAATAAGAAAAATAATTTGCAAAATTTTTCCTCCCAAAAACCTTTCAAAAAGAAAGTTTTCAAAGAAAAGAACTTCAAATGTTACATGTTGGAAATGTAACAAATCATGTCATTATTCAAATAAATGTCCTCTTAAAGGAAAAATCTGTAATCTTCAATGTGATGAAGTTACTAAACTTGAACTTCTCAATCTTATTCATTCTGAATCTGATTCTTCAACTTCTGAAATTGAACAAGTCTTTCAAGATCAAGAAGATTTTGATTTTGAAAATAGTTCAAATTCATCTTCATCTTTTTCTCAAAATAAAGAAATTTGTGGTTGTAAAACCATTAATATTCTTACCAAAGAAGAAAAACTTATCAAGGAAATTATTGATCAAATTCCTGATCAAAAATTAAAAAATAAGTTCAATTCTCTTCTTCCATCGTCGTCAAATTTTCAATATGAATGATATTATGAAAAGATTTCATAATGGGAAATCTAAAGCTTCTAGTTCTGATTTAAGATCTGAAATCAATACGATGAAATATCAAATTTCCAATCTTAAGAAACAAATGCAAGATGTTAAGATGGAAGTTGTTCATCTTAAAATCAAAGATTCTGAGAATCAATTATCTTCATCTTCTAAAGATGATACTTCTCATACTTACCATTCAAATTCTGATTCTAGTTCGAAAAGTCTTAATACTAAATCTTCTCATCATTTGCAAGAAGAAGAAGAGAAGATTAATGTTATTAACTGAATTCAACTTCAAAAGTGGTATTCTAGTATGACTATTATAGTCAATAAAAGGTTTAAACTTCATACTAGAGTCTTAATTGATTCTGGTGCTGAGGGAAGGTCTTATTCCTACAAAATTTTTTGAAAAGACTACTGAACAACTCTATGGAGCCAGTGGTAAAAAACTTAATACTCAGTACAAACTTTCAAAAGGTCATACCATTTTTTTGATATTCCCATCCATGTATTCTGGTGGATTTTGATTTTGAATTAAGTGGAAATCACAACTGAATATCCACAAAACTTTGAGATTATGAGCAAATTGGAACAAAAGGTTTTCTTGAGGCTTTAAAAATGTTTTTGCCTCCTTTTTGAAGTGTTCGAATCATTAGTGAGTAAGACCAGGTAAAATTTTCTCATCAAGTCCAAAAAACTCGAACCAATTTTGAAACCATTTTGGAAAATTGGATGGGCAATTTTGATGGAAAGGAATAAACCAGTAATGAGTCACTGGTCTAAAAAAGAAAACATTGAACCACGCCTCTTTGTAGTCCAAGTAATTATGAGGACCAGGTTTGAGGTTAAGGGAGAAAATAGTAAGTGCTCACAATTTATCAAACAAAAATTTATTTTATTGAAATAAAATATTGAATTACAAGATTGATAATGAAAGTTTGAAGAAAGTTAAAAAATTACAGGAATTTGAAACTTGCTTGAGATGCTAAAAATTAGTCTAGTATTTTTTGCTCTGCTTGATACTTCATACTGATCTCATATTTATAGCTGAAGTCTTTGAATTTGAAAATTTCTTGAATTTGGTTTGGGAATCTTGGATAGTTGATTGGATTGACCCTTTGTCTGCCACTTCAGTAAGTGTTATTTACTTCTTCATTCTTTCCTAGCTTTTTAAAAGATGCTTTATTAAAGTGACTTTAATAAAGTTTCTTGTCTTCATTTGATTATCGATAAAGTTGGCAGCCTTTGTCTGCGACTTGAGTAAGTGTTATTTATTTCTTCATTCTTTCCCGACTTTTTGAAAGATGCTTTATTAAAGTGACTCTTTAATAAAGTTTCTTGTCTTCTTTTGATTGTCAGTAAAGTCGGCAGGAACAATTTATTTGCTGGTAGGCACATTTTGAAAAGCATATCCTTTGATTTCTGAACCCTGTAGTTTTTGAAATCATCAAGAAAACTAGATTCATGTAGTCATTTTGCAGGAGAATTCTTTTGAGTTTCTTCTTCAATTAAATCATCAATTCATAACTAAAGCACATATCTTCATTGCTTTGTTCATAATCCGATTATGAAGAATAACTTAATTTCTTTGTTGACGTCTCAGAAAGTGTAGCAATTTTATCTGAAACAATTTGAAGTTCTTCCGAAGTAAAACATTGATTGAACATGGCTAAAAGCCTTGATTTCTCGGCGAGGAAGTTAGCATTTTTATCAAATTCCTTTTGAGAAAGTTTTGGAATACCGAGATTTCTATGTTCTTGAATCCATGAATTAACTGCTTTAGGATAACAATTTGTTTCATGGAGCTTTGACCACCATTTAATCTTGAAGCATCGAACAATTCTTTTGACATTAAAATCCATGTATTTTGGTAAATTTTTTTGAATTAAGTGGAAATCCCAACAAAATATCCACGAAACTTTGAGATTATGAGCAAATTGGAACAAAAGTTTTTCTTGAGGCTTTAAAAATGTTTTTGCCTCCTTTTTAAAGTGTTCGAATCCTTGGCGAGTAAGACTGGGTAAAATTTTCTCGTTAATCCCAAAAAACTCGAACCAATTTTGAAACCATTTTGGAAAATTGGATGGGCAGTTTTGATAGAAAAGAATAAACCAGGAATGAGTCACTGGTCTAAAAAAGAAAACATTGAACCATGCCTCTTTGTAGGCCAAGTAATTGAATTTTGATTCGAATGAATCTGTCTTTGAAATATTCATTCGTTTGTCTTCCTAAGGGTGCAATCCCCAATCTTCGTAAAACATACCCTTTGGATAGATATTTTTGAAAAATCAATGTGCTTTGAATTTTTGTTGTTTGGAGTGTGAGTCATGATAGCTTATCCTGTTTTAATAAGGATAGCTTCGTAATGCAAAAAATTGTTTTGAAACAAGGATTTTACGTCTTTTTGCGAAACGTTTTTTGAAGCTTTATAGTCTGTTTTTATAATAAAATTTTTGTTGATTAAATCATCTTGAAATTTCGAAATCACAAGGACGATTGCGAGAATCTCCTTTTTGATAGTGGAATAATTCTTTTGAGAACCATTCCAGATACCTAAGTGATATCTAACAAGTTGTTCTTGGCTTGAATTGAAATGGACCTTTTTTAGAACACCACCATACCCTAAATCAGATGCACCTGTCTCCACAATAATAGAGGCAATCGGGTCAAGGATAGATAAGCATGGGATCTTTTAATGGCTTTTTTGTTAGATTGGACGGCAATAGTACACTCATGACTCTATGGGTCAGGTTGCTTTTGTATTATTTTGAAAAGTCGGGAGCATAGGATTCTAATATCTTTGAAGGCTATTTTTGTCTAAAATTTCGTAAGAAATTTATCAGTAAAATCTAGACTTCCTTGAATTGGTGTAAGTGTTCCTAGATGAATGGTATGACCTAAGAACCTTATCTTAGTTTGACATAAAACAACTTTTTTAGCTGAAATGCTAAACCATTCTGTTTGACAATATGAACAAATGTATGCAAATGTTTGAAATGTTGTTCTAAGCTTTCTGAAAAGATTAAAACATCATCAATATAAATAACAATAAAATTTTGGAATGGATTAAAAATATCATTCATAATTTTTTGAAATTGAGAAGGAGCATTTTTTAGTCCAAATGACATAACATTCCATTCGTATCGACCAAAAGGAACATTGAAAGCAATTTTATATCTATCTTCTTCTTTAATTTGAATTTGCCAGAATCCTGACTTCATATCAAATTTTGAGAAGATAACATATTTGAATAACATATTTAACAGATCTTTCTTTTGAGGTAATGGATATCTTTTCCATTGAAGAGCAGAATTAAGAGGTTTATAATTGATAACTAAACGAGGAACTCCCCGTTCAATTTCTGCAGAATTATTGACATAAAAATTTGAACAACTCCAAGGTGATTTACTTGGTCTTATAAGCTTTTTATCAAGAAGATCTTGAATTTATTTGGTAAAATGATCCAAAAGATCCTTATACATTTAAATAGGACGAGATTTTGTAGAAATATTAGATTCATGAAAATCAGAAGTATAAGAAAGAGAAATCACATGTTTCTTCCTATCCCAAAATGCATTTGGAATGGTAGAACATATATACGCTTTTGAACATCAGAAATCTTTTGAATAATAGAAGATTCTTGAAGTCTTTCTTCGATTCTTTGAAATTTAATTTCTTCTTTTAAAAATCTAACATGATTTTTCTTCAAATTAATATTGTTAATAATTTTTAAAAGAGATACTTCTTTCAACATATTAACATCCTTGAAAGGAGGATTTGTAAATTTAGTAATTTCTTGACCAAAAATTGTAATAGTTAATCCTTTTGAATCGGCTTTAAAAGGATAAATTTGAACAATAAAAGGAGTACCAAGAATAACTTCTTAATCTAAATCTTTGACTAAATAAAAAATATTTTTGAGACAAATGTTTGAATTATAGACAGGAGCTTTTGAAAGTTTGTACTGAATATTAAGTTTTTTACCACTGGCTCCATAGAATCGTTCAGTAGTCTTTTCAAATATTTTATAGGAATAAGACCTTTTCTGATGCAATTTTGATTGAGTTTTTTACCACTGGCTCCATAGAGTCGTTTAGTAGTCTTTTCAAATATTTTGTACGAATAAGACCTTCCCTGATACAATTTTAACCAGCACCAGAATCAATTAAGACTCTAGTATGAAGTTTAAACATTTTATGACTATAATAGTTATATTGCAATATCACTTTTGAAGTTGAATTCGATTAATAACATTAATCTTCTCTTCTTCAGCTTGCAAATGATGAGAAGATTTAGTATTATGATTTTTGGAACTAGAATCGGAATTTGAATGAGAAGTATCATTTTCAGAAGATGAAGATAATTGATTCTCGGAATCTTTGGTTTTAAGATGAACAACTTCTATCTTAACATCTTGCATTTGTTTCTCAAGCTTGGAAACTTGATATTTCATCGTATTGATTTCTGATCAACTAGAAGCTTTAGATTTTCCATTATGAAATCTTTTCATAATATCATTCATATTGAAGGATTTAGAATTTGATGATGAAGGAAGAAGAGAATTGAACTTATTTTTAAATTTTTTATCATGAATTTGATCAATAATTTCCTTAATAAGTTCTTTTTCTTTGGTAAGAACATTAATGGTTTTACAACCACAAATTTCTTTATTTTGAGAAAAAGATGAAGATGAATTTGAACTATTTTCAAAATCAAAATCTTCTTGATCTTGAAAGACTTGTTCAATTTCGAAAGTTGAAGAATCAGATTCAGAATTAATAAGATTGAGAAGTTCAAGTTTAGTATCTTCATCACATTCAAGGTCACATTGACGATTACTGATTTTTCCTTTAAGAGGACATTTATTGAAGTTCTTTTCTTTGAAAACTTTCTTTTTTGAAAAGTTTTTGAGAGGAAAATTTTGAAAATTCTTTTTCTTATTAAAATGAATTTGAGAAGATATTTTCTTGTAATGAGAAGAAATATTTTTTCTTTTTGATCTTGAAGGAGGAATGATTTTTAAAAATCCATATTGTTCACAGAATGATCTGAGTTCTTTACGACCTTCAGATCTTTCTAATTTCAATTTGGCTTTAAGTTTGAGATCAGTACTGAGAGCTAATCCTTCACGATTAATAAAACTGATTAGTTCTCCACAGGTAAGATCATTGTATGGACTAAATCATTATGAGCTCTTTTGATAGCATTTCTAACCTTTTCGGCGAAAAGCTTTGGAAGTCCAGAAATAAATATTTCTTTCCAATAAGATTGTTCACAATCATCACGTAATACGACATGAGTAAGAAACGTGTCTTTATACCAACGAAAAATCTTGAAAAGTAGGACAATTGAGATTCATAATAGTTTTCATGATTATTAGTAGGGATACCAATAAAATGTTTGATAATACAATAAACAAGAGTTGCAAAACTATCATTACTTCCATCATCTTTGACAGCATTTGCAATTTGAATTCGATTTCAACAGTAAGATAATTAAACCACCAATTTTTGAGTTGTCCGGAAAATCCAAGAGTTTTGTAGTTTCATGGGCATTAGTCCCATAAGTAACATATGCATTCCAACAAATACCTATTTTTTCAAGAGTTTGAATAAGTTGATATTCGGATAATCCATCGTTGTCCATTCAATGATAGAGTCTCCATCAAACTTAAATTGAGGTTTACATTTTCGTTAAAAACTAAATCAGGATTAGTATTACGGGATAATAAGGAGGAATTTTTTAAAATTGAACCTTTCGACCTTAAATTTTATTAACATGGAAATGAGATTCTTCAATAAATTGATTTTCAATTTCATCAATATTATTGATATTGTTTGAAGAAGAAGATAATTTTGAACTTAATCTTTTGGGAGGAATTTCGTGAAAATGGTATGAGGATGAAATGGGTTTTTCAATTTTCTTGTTATCATTTTTTGAAGGCTGTTCAGATGAGAATTGATTTCAATTCTATTGAGCTGAGTGCACTTTAAATTTTAAATAATAAATTACATATTCTTTTTAACCAAATTACCAAATTTATTTTTTATTTTCCTTTTTTAAAGTTTAAAATTCTTTTAAACAAATATTTAATTTTTTCATTTTTACTTAAATAATATTTATATTCTTTATTAAATTTTTATAATTTTATTTATTTAATTTTTTAATTAATATTTTTTGGTAATAATTTAAAAATACTTGAATTCTTTTCTTCTTATTATAATTTTTTTTTCAATTTAAAATACTTTTCAATGTTCTTGCTTTTTTTTTTATTTTTTTTGTTTTCTTTAATTTATTTATCATTTTTTTTATTTTTGGTCATTAATTTGCATTTAATTATTTTTAAATTTGTATTGAATATATTTTTTGTGCTTCTCCTTTAATTCATTAAATTATTTATTTATTTATTTTATTAGCGTCGATGTCTTGCGTATGATAGTTATAATTTAGTTCGCTTGATTTTCTAAGATTATGCGTTATTTTATTATCTCTTGTTCAATGATCTAACACTTGAATTTTTCCAGGATGAAGTATCATTTAGATGCAGAGTTGAAACAAATGGTGGGAAAAGCTACTTGGAACAGTAGTTTTGAGAGTTTTACTTCTGCATTTGGAGCTGCTCGATGATCAGCATGAAGATGTGCTATGACAGTCCTTCACGTGGTTCATGTACCAATTGAGATGTTTGAGTTTGCCCTGATCACTAGACTGAAGATTACAGGTGACGAGGTAGCCACTGAGAGAAGCAACATGCTATACGAGACATATTTTCAGGGACAAGGGATGGTCTTCTACCCTAGTTGATAGATGTGACCAGGTAGTGCGATCAGATGTTAAATAGATTGAAGCTTGGACTGGTCTACATCTTTGAGAACGTGATAAGGTGTCATCACGAGAAGACCGTCGTCGACATTTTTCATTTGCAAGTTGTGACGACATCAATACGTTTAACAACTATTCGTGGGGCCAGAGATATTTTGAGGAAACCGTACATGTCTTCACTAGATCACACTCGAAGCCCAAGGGGTCCATATGTAAGTACGTTACATAGATTACGCTTGACAGTGCACGTAAATATTTAACATAATCAATGTTAAAAAAATTATACTAAATTTATATATAATAAGTGTAAGTGTTGCAGATTTGGGCATATGAGACATATCCCTCTCTTGGGTACTCGATTTGCAAGGTGAGAGGAGACACGATACCCTCGGATGCATCATTGGCAAGCATCCCAGCAGGCGGATGTCCATCCAACAAACAATTATCAGCCCTCCTCTATGACCATCATGTGAGTATTACACATTGTAGATTTATATTGTATGACATTTTAGAATTTCATCACATGATCATTAACTAGTTGAAATGTTAATATGTCGATTTGAGGTTCTAATCGAGTTGATGCCATCGATGAAGGAGGAGGGTCGAGTTTTTGTATGTGAATTAGCCATTCCGCATACTCCACGCAACCAGATGTCTGATTACATCCTGGACCGAGATCAGGTATGTGAATTCAATATATTTTATTGATATCATTTTGTATGAGTTAGCCTATTTTAACCAAGTTCATAGTTTTTAATGTTATTTATATAGGAGCATGTTCCAATTGATCGACGATCATATTCGTCGATGGGATCACCTCCGTCGCTGATGAGATCTACGTCTCCTCATCCAAGCACCTCCCTCATGGATCTCCTGCACATAGTGATCTGTATGTCTTTTGATTGGATTTATGGTGAAGATGAGGAAGGAGATAGGCACGTTACTAGGAGAGGTAAGGCGCTGCGATGGGAGATGAGCGGCGAGATATCGATTTTACGTCAAGATGTTGTAGTGCTACGTAGCCATATATATCAGATCTTGAGGATGATGTCATAGCGCTCTGAGACTATATAATAGGAATACGAGGGGGCGATAGACGAGGCGAGGAAGAGGGTGATAGAGATCGGGGTCATTCACCGTTGTGTCCAGATGATGCATTTTGGGTGGAGGAGGCCCCAATGATGGAGGTGGAGGTGCTTGAGGCAGAGAGGTGGCGAAGGGGGTGCTCCTAATAACGGAGGCTTCGGCCGCTCTCCTAAACAATGAAATGATGCCTTTGCCCCGATACTTAGTCTTCAAGTTACCTTGTATATAGTATATGCAATATCCATGATGTGCCTCAGGAAAAACTACAATGATACCATTTATTATAGACACTTCCCAATCAGTTACAAAGGCAACGTCCTCGACTTCCCCGAATACTTTCCTTAGCTTTGTGAAATACCAATGCATCGACAGATCATTCTCGCTATCGACTATACAGAATGAAAGATAGTAAATTTGGATGTTGGCACCTTAGCATGTAGCAATAATAAACTTGTCTTCGTATCTAGCTTTCAGAAATCCTCGAATGCATTGTCCAAGAGCCATGAAGAAAAATTTAAAGTAATTCTCGTCCTCCATCTCAATAAAAAATGATGAGCCAAGATTAGTTTTTCTCATGTTATTGCAATACCTAGCCTATTTAGCATATCTCTAATCGACTAAGCCCATTAAGTCCTTCAACGTGCATTCTTTGACCTTCCAATCCTTCTGGTAGCTCATGACACTCCATACTATCGACGGACGTCGTATATGATGTTCGAAGGTCTGTAGATCGTTTGTTTGTGGGTCCTGATACTTATACATTATTTGTCAACTAATAAACCATGCTCGAGCTTACCTGTGATCATTTCACAAGTACCCGTGTATACTTACGAACTACAAAGAACTCATTCGTGTCCATTTTTGTCACTGGCAAATGCTAACGGCAACTATCGTTGACACACACAATCATCAATAATGGCTTGTTTGATTTCTTAACTTTGAACTCAAAGTTGTAATTCAGTGCAATTCAATGCGCAACTTCGTGCAAATCTTTCTTTGTTTCAAATAGTTGTTTGACATACAAATCCTCATCATCAAGAACCTCATGCAAAGAATTAGATGACGGTCCACTCGTTCTAGCTTATGCACTCCCACCCCAATCATGTCTCTGACGGGATAAAACAATCAAATCCTCTTTTGTAAATTCATTGTCATTCTCGTTGTCATGAACTACCGACGTAATTCTGTGTGTAACAGTAAGATCACGATGATGAACAACTGGCTCAAGAATAACCACATCATCCTCACGAGTTATCTCCATTGTGTCCAAAAAATCATTGGCATTGTGATCCCCTACAACTGAATCTTCATGTTCACCTTCGATGACATCCTTCCTCCCTAAAGTCACCCAAAGAGGAGTCATGTACATTTTGTTCAATTTAAATAAATAATTTACTTTTTCATCACATGTAACATTCATAGGTGGAATCAGAGATGAATCATCCTTGAATCAAAATCTCAGTTCCATATTGTACTAAGAGGGATCGACATTCAGCTTGTTTTGTTCATCATGGTACATTCCTGCATTTGTTGTATTCTCCATTATGGAAATTGGAATACCATCACGTTTGTCATTTGTCCATCTCCATATTCATTTATCTTTATCATCCAATTCGAAGTCAATAAAGAAACAAACTAGCATTACAACCATATTAATAAGATGAAACATAATTTTTTTAAGAAGATACATAGTCGACGAAAATTCAACTTGACCATTGGGGTAATAGAAATTTAAAAAAAATAGGCGAAACAGTTTGAAAAGAGTCGTCTGTTTCGGCTGTTAATAGTCGGAACAGTTGGATGCTAAAACAATCGATCGCCGATTGTTTCGGTTGTTTAACGGCTGGACAGTCGACTAAACAGTTGAAACAATCGGCTATTTTCCTGACTATTTTAACAGTCGGCAAATATGCTGCTTTGTCTGCCTAGAAATGTTTAATTACCGTGAATCTCGTCTGAAAAATATAAAATGCAGATGATTTTTTTCTTATTCATTTTTTAAAGAATTATCTGCATGTATTATGTCGAAATAAGATTTATCGATTAAAAGATATAATAATTTAAAGAAAAAAAATAAAATATATGTAAATATACTTACCAATTCGAAGTGATTGATATTAAAAAAATATTTCCTTTTTTAGCGTTCAATAAATTTCAAAAGCTTTGAGGTTGAAGCAAGTGAAAGTTGAGACAGTTTTTATATGTGGTGGAATAGACAGATAAGAAAAGTTAAGTGATTTTGAAATTTTAAGTAGGAAGTATTTGGTTTTCAATTGTTAACTAAAAGGGTAATATTGTCTTTTAAGCAAAACAATATTTTGTAATTGTATAACTTATTTAAGGACATTTTTGTCGTTTAACATCTAAAAGGCCAATGTGAAAATATAGCATAGTTGAAAAGTCAAAGTAGAAATTGGGCTGGTTGACGAAGCCATTCTTAAAAGTACCCCTAAATTAGATAAGGAAGTCATATTGGTTATTGGGTGGTGGGAACTTAGTCAACAAATCAAAAAATAACATTTCCCTCTAATTCATTTCATTCTACATGGGTCAACATCTCCCACTCACATGTGATGAGCTTGACCTGAAAAAATAATCATTAAATATATCTATTTAAAGATCTGACTCACAAGATTCACAGCCGCAAATGGATGATGTGACCCATGAGTAACTGAGGGATATGTAGTATCTCTATATTAGTTATTTATCTAATTAATTTAGGATTAATTGGAAGTATAATAAGTACTCAATTCTTGTGAAATTGATACTTGGGCTCACATGACTTTATTACTCATCAAGATAGCATCTACTAGTGGGTTTTAGCGTAAACAATAGGTATTATGTATTTGTGCATATATTATAGACCAATAATCAAGAAAATGGAAATTGGACACACACACACACACACACA
>CAIGRP010010196.1:0-20841 GCA_903798385.1 Fraxinus cuspidata | reverse complement strand
TGAAATAGTATATTGATGGAGAATATGTGGTTGAAAAAGAAGAAAATGTTATTAATGTGATGGAAAATATTATTTTATTGAAGAATGTGTGGTTTAAAATGAGTAGAAGCATGAAAATGAAAATTTTAATGTGTACCAAACAGGGGGTAAGAAAGATAAACTTGATTAGACCTTGCTTGTTGGATTAAAAATTAGATTTTTTTTGATAAAATTTAATAAAACATGTGACTGAAATATTTTAGGTACCATAAAATGTGTTTTTATATTTAATTGTTGACTTTTACCCAGACTAAAATTTGGATTTTAATTTTTACCGATAGGGTTTTTTGTTTTGCTTGAACCTGTTTGAGCATTGAAAAATGTTTTTTAAAATAGTAAATTAATTGAGAATATATGGTTAAAAATAAAGATTTTTCAAAATTTGTGTGTAATATTATTTTACCGATGAATGTATTATTGAAAAGAAGAGGAAAAAAAATATACAATAAAAATAATGGGATCATACAAGGGCTTTTTTTAATATTATCCATTAAAAAATTTTATTATTGTGTCAAATATCTTGAAAGATGGTTAAGAAGACGACTTAAATGCGCCCATAAAAATGAGAGCGGAGAACTTGCTCATCATGTCTATGCCCAATTAACATGTCACACAAGTTTTCTCGTTAGATCCAAAAGTTTTACCCTCCATATCTGCACTCAAGCTTCGACATTTTTGAAATATTTTCTAAGAATATTTACGGGGTAACAACAACGGGAATTTCAATAATTTTGATGAGTAATTTCGAACTAACAAACGATCTCATATATTATTTTTATGCACACAAATGGATAAATTAAAAATATAAGCGTGATTAGGCCATTAAGAAAGATAAACATGATTAGGCCTTGTTTGGTGGGATTAAAATCAAAATTTAATAGGATTTTGATAAAAATTAATAAAACATATGATTGAAAAATTATAGGACCCATAAAATGTGTTGTTAAAATTAGTTGTTGACTTTTACTTAAATTAAAATTTAGATTTTCATTTCTACCAAGTAGGGGCTAAATTTTTGTTTTCATTTTTTGAATATTTTTCGTTAAAAATATTTATTATTGGTCAAATATCTTAAAAGATAATTAAGAAAGCAACTGAAATGTACCCATAAAAAAGAGAGCGGAGAACTCGCTCATTGTATCGATGCTCAATAAACATGTCACATGAATTTTATTGTTTGATCCAAAAGTTTTACGCTATGGATTCTGCACACAAGCTTCGATATACTTGAAATATTTTGTAAGATTATTTATGGGCTTAACAACAATTAATTTGTATGTTATGATAAAATTAGAGTTAATTATTAATCGTAGAGTAATTTTTAAAATAACAATTCCCTTTGTACAGAAAAATTGCTGGCAAAATTATAGATGTTGCAGTGTTTGACCTGTTTTTCTTTTGTTTTCGCCATTGTCCAATAGAAAATTATCAAATATTATCTGTTCGAATTTGGTCACCACTTTTTCTATACCAATAGCAGCTCTCTTTTTGAAATCTAGTTTGGATTTTCATAATTGAATGATTGAACCTTGAACTTGTAGTATTCACACATTATTGGAGTAATTGTTTTCCAAATGAATTAATAATATAAATTTTATATTAATGTGTAACTTATCCCCCCGACATGACATGACTTTCTTAATTGTCGAGTAGAGATGCTCAATTATGGTCCCACAGATGATATTAATGGAATAACTTGAATGTGATTGAATAACGAGATTGATTAAAAAAGTTTGTGTGGCGTGTGATAGTTGCTTATGAATATTGATACATTGGTCTCCAAGGCTCCAACCACATTTCCAGTATAATATTTTTTAAGAATAATTGTAATCGTGATTTCAAACCTTTAAAATTATCTCAACTTTTACTTTAATCTTTCGTTTGTAGCATCGCTAATCCTAAATCTTTTAGTCTTGTGTGATGGAAGGATATCGGTCCAGTTTTCGTTTAGATGATAATTAGTTAATCAAAGGTTAATTGTCTGACCTTAATTTGATTTTTTTTTTTTTTTTCCAAATGATAGCTTTATATTTTTCCACCAATATATATGTTTGGTGGGCTCAAATGCATCACAGGTCACCTAACTCTGAGCAGAACTTCGATTTTCTTATAAATATAGCCACTCATCTTCACTTTGGAGTAATTAACACACCCAATTTTGACTTGATTGCAATTCTGGTCATTATATGAATTGTCCTGCTAATTTAACTAATTCAATATGTTAATTTGAACAACAAAATTAACGTATGACTATCGTATATGTTCACATTGCACGACAATGTTTATTACCTATCTTTAAAAAGTAGTATAAATTAAAATAACATTTTTACATGTCGAGCTATTCATTATTTTTAACATCGAGGTCAATATATTTCGTTCCTCAACCTCACAATAGTGGATAAAGGGTTCAGATCTGCAAGCAAATTGAAGTTGGTTGATTTGATTGCTTTAGACTGAAGATGAGTGATCAAATTTGCAAGTGAATTAAAGTTGGGTTATCTTATTGCATTAAACTGTATATTGAGTAGCTTAGATGCACCTCCACTCAAAGTTGAAAGGCGCTGTTCATTAACCCGATTCGGAGCAATCTCATAGTCTTCATTGAGGAAAAAAGAATCAAATTATATTTCACAGGTAAATTTCTCAAACAAACCTTCAATGGTTCTTTTTCTTCTTCCATGAAAACAATTGATTTATTAATGAAACACAAAATGGTACATAAAAAATTGTGTAGTCCCACAGATACAGTGGTATTTAGCTGTCCATGATACAAAATTAAAGGGAAATCAAGGAAATAATCACAAACATGAATCGAGGGTTAACTACGGATGAAATACAATCAACGTTTAATGGTAGGGATTATAATCTAAAATAAACTATATATGTGAGCTAGGACACTACCACCACCACCATCACCATCACCAACATCATCGTAGGTATCGTCACACCACCACAACCACCAACATCACTGTAGCAACAACCACCACAATCAACAAAAACCACCAATACATATAAAAATCCACCACCCCCATCCCCACCCCCAAGATATCATCCCAAAGCAAATCGAGTCACTGTTGCATGTGGTGATGGCTGCGCATTGCCATTATGCGCAGCAATGATGATGTCCAACCGTTTCTTCCAAAACCCGTAACAGCAGCAATAGTCAGAGTAAAGTTTCTTCTTCAATTTTTTGTCCGAGCCTACTATTTTTTAGGTTGTTTCTCTGATAGGGAGAGAGAAATAGTGAGATGTGATTTTCGTGATAAGGAGAGAGTAATTGTGAGATGTGGGTTTAATAAATGTTAAATAAGTAATACCCCTTATTTGTGAAAACAAAAGTTTAGTGGATTTTTTGGAATTTTTCCTTGTCATGAATTCTTCACATTTCAATTTGGTCCCCATAAATGTTCCTAGTTGTTCACCCAAAAATTAAAGGGTAATTAGCACATAACGTTGTCACATTTCATTGTTATTGTGGAAAACGTAAACATCTTTCGTTTTTTGACATTTTTACCTATATTTTTCACATTTCATTGCGCAAAATGTCATTTTCACTTATTTTCTCAATTAAAATTTATGAAATGACAAATATATCCATCTCTTTAAATAAAATAAAAAGAAAAAGAAAAAATTAATTGCGATCACAGTCCCAATTTTTTTTTTAAAATGCGCAAATAAGTAACAAATGAATCATTAAAAATGTAATTAGTATATAATATCCCTATCTTTCACCGTTATTGCAAAAAAGTCTATACCTTTTATTTTATTTTTTATCATTTTTCCCTTAATTACACATTTAATTGTGCAAATCATCATTTCCATCCATTTTCATCTAATTTTTCAATAAAGAATCGTGAAATAATGAATATATCCTCCTATTTAAATAAAAGATATTTTTTATTTCTAATGCTTTAATAATTTATTTGGAACTCGTTTACATTTTTTAAATTTTAAAATTTTTTTAGTTCTTAAATAAATTGAATTGGGACTCGTTTACACTTTTTTAATTTTTGAATTTTTTTTAATTTTTAAATAAATTTAATTGGGACTCGTTTGCACTTTTTTTTAAATTATAATTTTTTAATGATTTATTGTGACTCGTTTTCACTTTTTTTAAAAAAAAAAAAAATAGGACTATGATTGCAATTAATTATTTAACTTTTTATTTAAATAAGAGGGTATGTTTGTCGTTTTACTCATTTTTATTGAGAAATTGGATAAAAATAAATAGAAATGATGAATTTCGCAATTAAATGTGTAATTAAGAGTGAAAATGCCAAAAAATAAAAGGTATGGACGTTTTTTGTAATAATATTGAAATGTAGGGACATTATCATTTTAATAATTTATTTGAGATTCATTTGCGCTTTTCAAAAAAGTTGGGACTATGATTGCAATTAATTTTTAATTTTGTTTATTTAAAGAGAAGAGTATATTGTCATTTCACAATTTTTAATTGATAAAGTGGATTAAAATGACCTGTAGCACAATGAAAGGTGAAAATAAAAGTGAAAATGTCGAAAAAAGAAAGAAAGGTAAGGACGTTTTTCACAATAACAATGAAATGTGAGAACATTATGGATTACCTAAAAATTAAACCAGTGGACGATTACTTTTTAGAACTTTTAAATTGTGGCCCATTTAAATTAAGGCCTTTGATTGTAGTATGTGAATCTAAAGCCCATTCACTACGGCCCATAAATAATTTGTGCCGTGAATATACGGACAACTAACAAAGAAATTCTATCATAAAGGATAGAACCGTCTTTTCGTTCAGTCTCCCCACAAAAACCCTAGCCTGTAACCATCCCTATCCAAACCCCAAAACAAATCAATTGCAATTTAACATAAATACTCGCCAACGCTCACTGCCGCCCCGGTCTCTCCAAACACTCTAACCCGGATCCGCAAAAATGCCTCCGAAGTTTGACCCGTCCCAGGTAGTTGACGTTTTCGTCCGGGTAACCGGCGGTGAAGTTGGTGCCGCTAGTTCTCTCGCTCCGAAGATCGGTCCCCTCGGTCTTTCACCCAAAAAAATCGGTGAAGATATCGCTAAGGAAACTGCCAAGGACTGGAAGGGCCTCCGTGTGACCGTCAAGCTTACCGTCCAGAACCGCCAAGCCAAGGTGACCGTGGTGCCCTCCGCTGCCGCCCTTGTTATCAAGGCCCTCAAGGAGCCCGAGCGCGATCGTAAGAAGACAAAAAACATTAAGCACAATGGCAACATCTCCCTAGATGACGTCATTGAGATCGCCAAGGTAATGGCCCCACGATCCATGGCCAAGGACTTATCCGGTACCGTCAAGGAGATTCTCGGTACGTGTGTCTCTGTTGGGTGTACGGTGGACGGGAAAGACCCCAAGGATCTGCAGCAAGAGATTACCGATGGTGATGTTGAGATTCCACAGGATTGAAAAAGAATTTGAACCTTAATCTTGTTCTCCTAGAATTCGTTTTTATTTTTGTTTTGTTATTGAGAATGCATGATTCTGGTATGAATTATTATTTCAACTTTTACCGGGAGGAAAATGAGACTTGGTTTAATTTTGGATATTTATGCATATTGATAACATGGAATTATTTTGTTGTGTTATCAGTTAGCTTGATTGTTCTCAAATGGATGGATTCACACTTCTTGAAAATGCCTGGTACTGATATGAATAATTATTTCAACTTTTTTTCTGGGAGGAAGTGAGACTCTGTATAATTTGGATAATTATTAATTTTGATTGTTAAGTTCTGTGGAGTTATTGTTTTTTGTGTTATCAGTTAGTTTGAGTGTTCTCAAATGGATATTTTTACAAATGATCGTCTGCACAGTGGTAATAAATAAACACCAAACGCAGATTCTTTCTTAAAGAGATGGAAGATCATTTGCAACATAGGATGATTCGGGTAGTGCATTTTGATTGATTATGAGTACATTTAGGGCCTGTTTTTTGCTTTTGTTTCTTGTAGAAGGGCTTTCTTGAGGAAGGTATCTTAAACTAGCTTCTCTAAAAGATGCACTGGTCAGCAAAACACTTCTACAAAATTATCCAATCATATTCACAAAAAAGGCTTTTTAGTATTTGAGGCAGCTTTTGACTTTTCAAAAGTCACGCCAAACGATCTATTACTCCGAAGCTGAGTGTTTGGATAATGAATAGCCAGAACAGAAATTTTCAATTCAATGGATTTAGAGGGTATTTAATATCACCTGTTTGGACTGTTCATCGAACAGTCACCTGGTTCAATTCTTGAAGAGGCAAGGATGCAGTTTGGTCGCGCACTATATTTATTTCTGGCTTTAGTCCTTCCTGCAATGAATTGTCTTTTTCTTTGTTGGTTATGCTGCATGTTCAACTGTTCATATATCTTCCTTAGGATCATTTAACTTAGTTAATTATGATTCCGCCTGGGAAAATATTTGTCAGTGTTCTACAATCCCCTGCTCGTAAGCAATTTCTGAAAGAAATGTATTGCATTTAGCCGGTTGAAGTAATCTAACTTCCCTTTTAGATAAATTTCTTTCTAAATATTCTTTTTAGGTGCCAAATCTGTTCTCTCTATGGGATTCTATTTTAAGTGCAGTTTATTTAGTGGACTTTCCCTGTGCCTTCAAGCTGATGGTTAACTTAGACTGTCCCTTCAGAATAGAGTGTTGCATGGACTCAAGATGATTTGACGTGGTTGTTTAGTGAAGCGATTGCTTGTATTGTTCGTTTCTTGTTTGTGCTGTTGATATTTTCACCTGCAATCGACCTCTTCGATGGTCGCGTTCATTTCAGAAATTCCTATATATATGCACTTTCAGGATGTATCTCGTTAAGAAATACGATAGTTTGCAAGCTTTTGTACATGTAGACCAGTGTGAGAATGTGTGCTGAATGAGCGAATGGTATTGTGTTTGTTTCTGCTTTGACGACTCTTGCTGGACATTTGGTCGCGATTTGTGAGACTTCTCACATATCCTAAATGTTTGACATATGCTATGATCATGTCTGTCTGATACTACCTTCCAAGTTTGGTTGTAGAAATCACTGCAACATTAGATAAATTGGTGCTAAGAGGGCGAGAAATTCGTGTCCCTTTTTCCCCCTCCGTCATAGTAAATTGTTCCCCATTTTCAGTGTAATACAAAGGAAAAAACTCTTAGTCGCTTGTTCCCTCTTGTCGCTATATCAACGACCAAATTTATTGAGATAAAATATCATAAAATAATTTTTCAAAATTTTAAATCAAATGTGTTTTTTGATCTTTTGTTTTGATAAACAGTTTTTTAGAATGACAAATTAAATACGTTTTTAGCAATTTTAAAACAAATTTTCAAAATAAAAAGTTGAAAATGGTAACACAGATGAAGTGGACCCTTATCTTTGGGGAGATGGGAAATGTAATTTCAATAAAATTTATTATTTATCTACAGTAAAATATAATCATAATAATTAGTTAAAGAGGGAAATAACATTTTTACATAATACAATTTTTAGTTACATATAATGAAATTATAAATTGTGATGACATATGGACGATTAGCTTGTGACATATAGTAAAACATAGCAAGATTTAATATATAAATACGAAACGTTAATTCATATTGCACCTATATAGCTTTAAATTCATAAATTTAAAATTTGGCAACAGTGTTTAGAAACGTGATGAGACATTGAATTACATAATGAGTAGCCATAACACATTGAATGATCGTGTTGATGTGTAGTCAGAGGTAATATTGATTAATGAAACTTTCATCAAGTAGTGATGTCTAGAAACAAAATTTCGATATACACAAAACTAATGTGATGATACATCGAACCAGATAATATATTAACTATAATAATAAAATGTTTAGAATTAAAATTTATGTAAAAAAAAAAGTTAAGACATGCTAATTCTTTTTTATATGATTGACATGAATTTTAAAATGTATTAATTTGATTCAATAAATTGTGATTAGATGTAATAGTTTAGGATAATAATTGTCCAGTCACCATTTAAATTGAACAAATCATTTTCAAAACAAAATTATATCAAAATTGACATATTTAATTTTTGCAATTTTCCCTTCAAATACAATCAACATTGTAACATTGAGTTCTATTAACTTTTTCTCGTGCCATAATTAAATTTATAGATGTTTTGAGAATAGTTACACATAAATACGGTAACGTTATATTACTCTTTAATTGTGATATAAATGAATACTTGTAAATGAAGCCAACCTTTGCGTGTGCTAGAATTGCGCGATGGATCGAAAAAGGCTAAATACAGACACACGGAACACGATCAAAGGCTAAACCTAGCTAGTAATGTAATTGGCCAAACAACGAATTTGACAGAATATTGAAAAGAATTGCAGAAGACTTCATGCATGTTCTTTACCATTTTCAAACATTTTTCTGTTTTCGAAATTTCAAAATAGTGAAAACGCGTTCTCTTCCCAATTTTCAAGAATGCATTTTTGAAAACAAGTAAAAAAATTTACAAAGAAAACCCAAAACGATAAATTTGTTATTTTGAGTGTTCTTAATTATAATCAAGTTAAAATTTTCAAAACGCGTTTTGAGTGTTTTCAAAACAATTTTTCAAAATGTCAAAAAGAATACATATTTAACAATCTCAAAATGGACGCTTAAAACACAAAACACAAAACTGAAACACAAATAGAACGACCTCTAAATTCTTAGATAATTTTATAGGAGGAACTTGTTGGAGCATTCTAGAATAAAGAAAATAGAGGCATAATGAATTTGTAACTAGATATTCCATTTAATAGTTGTATAAAAATTGGTAGAAACAACATTGCCACGTAAATATCTGCAAAATAAGAATTCTAAAGAAAATATCAATCATAAAATAAAATCAATCTCCACCGTCCATTTATAGAAATTTGAATTATAAAGGACCAGAAAGACGTCTATAACCAACCATATTAGAAGTAAATTGAGAGCTGGATACTGAGAATAAAAATTCCAAGGGCCCTTTTAATTCAAAGATGGAATTTAGATGGAAATAAAACGAATTGCAGGGAATTGAATTGCCTAAAATTTGTTTTACTGGGAATTTTCAATTAATTGTGTTTGATTGATATAATTTTCCACTTGAAAAATGTTGAAATTTCCTATCTTTTGGTATTCGTCTGATTTTGTTTTTCATGAAAATTGTCAGTTAAAGGGATACAATTTCTTACAATTGGAGATATGATTTATTTGGAGTGTGTCTGTTTTGCTTTATGATACATGAAAATTGTTAATTAAAGGGATAATTTTTTTTACACTCGGGAATACAATTTGTTTTTATTGCAAAAAAAATGGAAAAAAAAGATGGTGGGAACTTTAATTCAACTAAAACCAAGAAAACTAGCAAACGTGGAAAATCGATTCCAGGAAAAAAAAGTGTCATCAAACGTGACAAAAGTAAAAAATTGAATTTTAATTCAAACTTTCATGGAAAATAATGACATATCAAATAGGCCCTAATTTGACACTTTAATAGTTGAAAATATTACCTCGCTAAACTAAAATTTTGACTTGTCCTTGCTAAGCACGTAAAATAGTACGACACGAGTGTTGCCTTTGGATCTCCATTTCCTATAACTATGATGTAGCACGTCCCAATTAAAATTTGATTTTTTTTTTATATGATATATATATATTTTTTACTTTCTATTTTAAAATTATATATTAGGTTTTATTTTTTATTTTATAATTAAATTAAGGCACACAGATACGACTATTAACTCCGCCAACTAATAGGTTCTGCCAAATTTAGCAAAGAACATGTAAGTTGGATTGGTGCAGTTAGTTTTCAAAGAGAGAAATAACAGGGGGTGTGGTGCAATATGTTAATGGATAAAATCCCAAAATAAAGCTGAAAATATAGATCAATATATAAGAGTTTAAGTTGCTTTTCTTAATAATATTGACATTTTAAGATGAAACCACAAATTTTAACATGGTATCAGAGCCAGGTTAAGCTCCAACAGGTAATTCGATTCGATTAAGACTCGAAAAAATTGAACACACGGATTTCAAGATTGGCGTGCTCCAACAAGTAATTCGATTCGATTAAGACTCGAAAAAATTGAACACACGGATTTCAAGATTGGCGTGCTCAAACGAGCCACTATTTTGAGGGGACATGTTAAGGGATAAAATTTCATATTGAATAAAGATAAAAACATAAATCAATTTATAAGAGTTTGAACTACCCCTCTTAATAAAGTTGATATTTTAAGATGAACCCAACAAAATAGGAAGATTTAGACCGGCCATTTTTAGCGGTAGCCCAATGAAAGTGGAAGACACCCAAAAGTTTTACCGTTCATTTTATTTTCTTGACATCCAATAGTTTGCGCAAGAAATCCCAATTTTCACATAGCTGAATTCCCTATTTATTGCCATGTAATTCACATTTGTCCCAATTCATCAAACTATCTTAGGAACAATCCTTTCGTCGTTGATTATATATTAAACTTGTTGTCCAATCTCTCTTTCTTCCCATAATCAGGAGGAAAGAGAGCGAATTGTGGTCACGACTTTGGCAGTTTTAGAATACTTGCTTTTACTCGAATTCAATGGCGAAGAAGACTAGAAATTCGAATTCCTCTTGGATAGAAGTAGCTCCGGCGCCTTTTATATTTCCCCATAAGCCTTCAACAATACCCACATTGGAGACAATCGATGAAGAGAGGGAGCCGACGGTGGTGTCACCATTGCCAAATGTTTTGTAAATTTTGTAAATAACTAGTTTTCCTTTGAAAGAATGCATAGGTTCTATTCTTTTTGAAATTTCAATGTATATCTAATCATAATTTTTGTTAAGTGGTGCCAATCAAGTCAGGTCAGATGCTAGAGAATTGAACGGCTTGCTTTGTGGAGGGTCCTGAGTTTTTTGTGATGGGCAAGGCAAAGTTCGGCTTGCTACATTTTCTATGATTTATCTCGACCTGTTTTAAGGTTGGCCTTTGTGTATATTAAAATCTTAGGACAACATTAATGTATTTGAAGTAAAAATAAAATTTCATTTTCACTGAATTTGGTAAACTTTTTCTTATTTTTCTAAACTATCAGGACTTGACTGTTTGGAAAAAATGTCCACAAAAGAGCTACTCCCCATAATAGAGAGGAAAAGATATATTGAGAGGATTAGTTTGCGATTTTCCAAATCAAATTTGGAGTTGATCATTTGATTCTATTTACAAATTCCATGATCTTTATCAATTTTCATAATTCAATCATATAATAATTTTTATTTTTCGGTTAAGGTCGTTCAAACTTAGACCAGATACTTTTATACCACTCATTTCCGGCACACCATCTCGACAGTGGCAATAGGCCTATTCTTGGCCGTAAGGTATCACACATTCGGGATATGTTGCACAGTGTTTAGGGGGCCATTTGCGGCCGCGGATTGGTGAAGGCAGTTCAAAAGTCTTCCTCGTATTTGTCTTTCATTAAATTAAATTTTGTTTTCTCAAACTTATTTTCAACCACACATTCATACAATAAAATATTTTACACGTAAGTTTAAAACTGTTCATATTTTTTCACTATATATTCTCCCAAAATCACTATTTCAAAATTCATTTCCCCCAAAAAAATTATTTTCGATGAAAGACAAATAGAAGCTTGATATGTAAAATTCGGAGGTGGTGCCAATGAATTGGCAGATGGTTACTGCAACTACACCGGGATTGGCAGTGGAAATCATTGGCACACTCATTCTCGTTTACATTGTATTCTGGATGGAGATTATGTTGAAAACATATTTTTTCACTCATCGTGCAAGGTAATATATGTTTGATTTCGAGACACTTCTGTACAATGTAACGTGAGCCGTGAAGTGTGTTATGACTTGTCTTACTTGGTACATACATGGCATAAAACAAAGTATATTCATGATTACCTTTCAAATGACCGACAGCTACTTTAATCACTCAAAAGTCGAGAACTTCATTGGCAAGTTCATATACTAATGATTGGACGAGTTTTGAGTTTCACACACACTTCTTAGATCTTCGTATTAGACTTCAAGCTTGAATGATGACAATTAGTAAGCTAAACTTTCCTACTAAGAAAATAAGAGACGTGACATGTTATAGATATAGAGTTATCATGTGGAGATCATTGCAATCGAGAATGCATTGTTTCTTTTATCAGATATCGCCCTCTGTAAACTTTAAATAATTGGTCAGCGCATGATCCGAAAATACAAAAATCAATTTTTGGGGAATTTTAGACAAATTCAGAAGAATTTGGAGTAATTTAACATTTTCGCAAGCTATGGGGGGTTACAGTGTAATTAACCTGAAGCAATATCGTTTATTTACACGTGTAAACCTGCAACTGTGGTGTTTCCCGCCAAAAAGGAGGGACGCCGCCTGCCCATAGTACAACTTACAGATCTTTCGTTTGATTCGCGTAGTTGCGGTAATTAAATATTATACTGGAAGAAAATTGAAATGGCTCCGGCAGCCGATTCAGTGGCTTCGCCGCCTACCCCCGCCGCCGAAAATAACCTCCAGGTATATCTGTTATCACACAATATTAACTAATGATACATTCATTAGACTTTTTTGGGATTAAACCGTATTGTAATAACTCGTAAATACGCCGTAGCCTTTCTTTGTTCTTCACAAAGCAGCTCCGCCCCGAAAACCCACAGGAAAAACCCGAAGACGAATCGACTTGTCGCCCAAAAAAGCTGATGCCAAAGAAAATGATACTGTACAAGTACTCGATGACAACTTCCGATTTGAAAGTTTTAACCTTCGTTGGTGCAAAATCGATTGCACTATCAGGGTAAATCCTCTATATTATTCCTCTGTTTTTCATTGATAATTTGCATTTCTGTTTTACTGCTTGGATGAATATTGACGAAAGAAAATTAGAATTTCAGAACGTTTTGAGGGAAATCAATGCCCGTGTATTTGAAGAAATAGACCGGTGGGTTCGCGAGTCCTTTGAAGCAATTCGTGCGTGTGGAGTGCCCAATCTGGCTAGAGCCATTCGTCCACATCCAATTTTTAATAGAGCTGCAACTTCTGCGTCTAGACAACTATTCACTGCCATACTTCTCACAAGTAAGAACCTTTCCCCTCCATTCTGTTTTTCCAATCAACTGATACTAAATCTACTTGGGTACTAAGTCTCTTAACATTGAGCACTCAAATTATTGCCAAAATGCTTTCTTTCTTATGCAGCTGTTTTTTTTTTTTTTTTTGGTTTACTCACAAAAAATGTATTTACTTAAGATGATACTTTTGTTCGGTTGATTTGCAGAAAATGTTGAGTTTGTTGATGATGTACTTACTTTTGCGGACCTTGGTGTACATTTGAGGTCCTGTGGATGTCATGTAGCTCAACTTACATCTTTGGACTTCTCTGCCAAAAATGGAGTTGGCGGATGTCTCAAAACTTTATTGAGACAGTTTCTCACTGTTGGCATTGATGTAAGCATAACCTGCCCGTATAGGTTTATGACTTTATCCAAGTGGAAAATTTTGATTTGCCTTCAATGTCAATTGTCTTCTATCAGTAATGATTGCTCTTTTGTTATTTCCCCTTCAACTAGGCGCCTGATATTTCCATCCTAGCATCATGGTACACTGAACAAGGGAATTATGAGAGCCCACTGGTTGTCATAATTGATGATGTGCAAAGATGCTGTGGATCTGTCTTGGCTGATTTTATCATTATGTTGAGGCATGGTGGCTTCTTTTACTTCCCTGACATCTCTATCTATCTCCTTATTTCGAGTTTGTCTAAATTAGTCTGATGATCATGTATAATCGTGGTG
The DNA here is from genome assembly GCA_903798385.1 of Fraxinus cuspidata. Classification (NCBI taxonomy): domain Eukaryota; kingdom Viridiplantae; phylum Streptophyta; class Magnoliopsida; order Lamiales; family Oleaceae; genus Fraxinus; species Fraxinus cuspidata. Next base: position 7,020 of record CAIGRP010010196.1, on the reverse strand, counting down.
TATTCACTTGTGTGTTTTGTCTCTTTCTTAATATTTCAAATGTAATTTTCTCGCGTTTCAAGATCCTCTGCCCCATAGAGGCTTATCAGGTTGCTATTTACAGGGAATGGGTTATTAAGATTCCAATAATCTTAATAGTTGGAGTTGCAACCCTTGATGCTCTGAGAAACACACTAGCTTCAAACGCTCTCCAGTGTCTGTCTCCTTGTGGGTTCACATTGGGAACACCAACTGAAAGGATGGATGCAGTTGTTGAAGCTGTCCTTCTAAAACATTATCATGGCTTCAGTATTGGGAAGCAAGTGACAACTTTCTTGAGAAATTTCTTCTTAAGACATGATGGAACGTTGACCTCTTTCATTAGAGCTCTAAAGGTCAGTATATGAGCATTTGCCATTTCTACTATAATATCTATCCTTCCTTGATTTGTCAAAGCCTTTCATGTGGTTTTCATATTTGTTTTACTAACTACTTGTTTGTTGTAACAAGTCCTTTCCAGATTGCTATGGTTCAACACCTTTTAGTAGAACCTGTAAGCTTTGCACTTGAGGGGTTAATTAATGAAGAAGACACCAAGGTGAGGTTAATTCCTCCATTTTTTTTATCTTTGAGATCCCACTTTTTCTGTTTGGTTCTCGTAGGTAATCCGTTCATTCTTGAGTTTTATTAGATGCTTATGGATCTTCCATTTTATTACTGATCCAATTTTCAAAATTGATGGTTTGGTGTTCAAACCCTGCTCTGCATATTTATTAGGAATTGGGAAAACATATAGTTTAGATTCTATGTATAGTTTGGGGCGAATAACTACATTATAGTTGTGTATTTTTGCATATATTTCATCTGTTGTGCGTGTGCATATGCCCGTGGACAACTACTTTTTACTCTAAAGTTTATTTGCAAAATGTATTTAAAATCATCAGATTTATTCCGAACTTTTATGTTGGGAAAAGTTGTCTCCTGTCCTATAAATGATTTTGAATCATTGCAGAGCTTTGGTGGTGAGAATACTTTACTCAGAGAAGCTATGGTCAAGCGGTGTCTTGATCTTCCATCATACCAGAGGTTTGAAGAACTGTGTTTCACTTTCACATCCTTTTAATAACTGACTACATCAACTCTTTAGTGAATTGATTTCTTTAATTGGATTACAAAATCTTTAACTAGGCCGAGTCGGTCTAACAGAAATGGTGACATCTGGGACTGTGGTTTGTCAGAGCTGAAGAGATTCCGCAAGCTATGGGTTTGTGTGACTATGGTAAGTCTTAAGGTATTTGCTTTCAGTAAATGTTAATGCACCGTATCCTAGCATCCACATTTTTAAATGGCTGCATTACAATTTTTGGCCTGGAAATCTCTAAAGAAAGAAATCTGATCCTTTTGTGTCCGACACTAAGACCTCTATTTCTTTTTCCTTTGTATATTATTTATTGCATTTAGGTGTACTCAAACATCATTCCAGGAGGTCACCAATTCTCTCATGTCCAAATGTTTAGTTAAATCAAATCATATATTGTAGCGCAAAGATAAATTTCATTATTTGATGGACAAATGCTGTCGCAGTGTCTTTATGAAGTTGGAAAGAATCATAAAATTACCCTGTTAGACTTGTACTGTGAGATGCTTGAACCTGAGAAGCTCAACTCCAGGACTTCTTGTCATTTTGAATTGGAAAAGGATGATCACTCTTTGTTTGGAGGCTTGCAGATGGGAGATTTTGTCCATCAGATAATTCAGATATTGAGGTACACATTCTGCTTGTTTGTTATTATAGTATCTTACATCCACTTCATTTTCCTTGAGCATTCCTTATATAGATAAAATGTTTGTTGGAAAATATCCAATTTCATGGAAGGATATCAGGATTACCTTTTATTTAAATAGCAACCGTTGATTGGTCATTTTTTCCATATTGGATGACATGCATTACAAAATGGAAGAATGTGCAGCACTAGCTGATGTTGTCTATTGTTGACTGGAAACAGATTTTCTCTTCTATTTCTTTTATGAACAGGCAATGATAAATCTTCAGAATATCTATTTACACCATTAATTAACTACAGATATAAAATTCTATGTATAATAAATTTGGAGGCTGGAGCACTGATTTTTAGTTTATTCAGGGATTTGCCAGCTATGGAATTATGCAAGTTGCTTAAGAGTTGGGAAATACTTACGAGAGGCATCACTGAGGTGCCATTATTGTTTATTTGTTCAGTTTTATAGAAGGGTGAACTTCACATTGTTGTGCTTGCAAATTCTGACGTTGAAATAAGTGCAGCTCTATCTTTGGAACTATTTAAACACTTTACTCGTATATTATCAATAAACTTAGCATTTATGAAGTTTCACTTTGATTGTGTTTTTGCAAGAGAGTTGATTATATAAAAATAGAATATTGATTAAATTATTAACCCCCACAACAATTGATACATCTAACTAGGGATATTTGGTCTATTAATTCGATCAGCTATGTAGTGTTATAATTGTAAACTTTTGGAGGAAATGTATACCCAATTCGAAGCCATATACGCAAAATATAATGCCTTTGAGATCAATTTTTCATGGATTTTCTCATGTATATCAGCAAGAATGATCAAGCACACAAATGATTGTGGTACTAAAAGCATTTGAATTCCAAGAAGGATACATTTGAATGGAAAGATTATGAGAATCATTTGGACCTGAGTACATTGATAATTATTCATATGCTCCATGTATCGTTGACTTATCAAGTTTTCTCTCCAATACTTTTTCTTTAGTCTTAGTGAATAACGAGCCGAAGTGTGCACTTTCTTGATTTGTCATCATGGGATACATAGTGCTGGCAATAAAAATTTGCTGTCTTCCTATTCCCATTCCTATGATATAGCATCACAGGATCACTTTCTGATATTTCCAGTTCTTTTTGGCATCTCTGCCGTTTCTTATATCTACTCTTCTATCTATTTATCATCACGATGATGGAACATCGGTGATGTGACAATTCATTATTCTTCACATTTCACTCTCTTTCTCCTCCCACTCTCATAAAAATTGAATTGTCCAATCCTATTATTCCAGATAGACTAACACATCACCGATATTCCATCATTATAATGGTAAATAACATTATTGTTTGCAATTATTGTCACTGGTTTAATCATGCTCATGCACTAATTTGGTCATTAAAGCAATGTTCGGTGCTATTACACCACAACAGTAATATGCCATGAAGGTAGCAGGGCATGAAAAATATGAAGAGTCAATCCGTGTTATATGGCCACATGGGAGAAATTGCACTGAAGGAATCACTGCGGGCAACGACATTCAAACAGAAGACGACCTTGAAATAAATAATACATAATTTTATTTTATTTTATTTGGAGTACCAGTGAATTTTTCATTAGAGAGCAGTTGAAGTATTAAGCCCCTGTTTGGTCTGGATTAAAATCCAAGTGAAAGTCAAACAATCAATATTTACCACATTTTTCATGGGTCCCACAACTTTTCAACCACATATTTCAAAAATTTCTATCAAAATCTACGAAAAATCTAATTTTAATCTCCACCAAACACCCTCTAAGTGTTTGCGTTTTTTAATGCCATTGACTTGTGAGTAAATATATACCCATTAAAAGTTTACAGTTAAGATGTTTAGCATTAGTTTCATAGACTTGCTTCATCAGCTTTCATGTTTTTGAGGTTTTATGAATAATTTGAAAATTGCTTAGTTTATGGCAAAGCAGATATTACCAAATTTGGATTACTTTTTTTAGTCATTGAAGTTTCACTTCTTTTTTACTGTTTATAGTTTTGCAATATCTATTCCAATGACCTGTTCATTTGATTCCTTCGTATATCTAATGAATAATTTGTCCAGATAAATGAAAAAGTAAAGGAGCTGCAGTCTCTGACAACATTTGACGAGAATCGTTCAAGACGAGACTTGAAAGAGACATCCAAGTATTTCTCTTTGCTGCTTCATCTATAATTATATGATATGTAATTTTCGTCTCTGCTTTTCCGTGGTCCTTGTTATGCAGATATCTTCTGTTGGTTAAATATTAGCTCTGGTTTGATAGCTAGAGAGGCCCATTTTCAAGTCCGACTTAACCTGTATTGCATTGAGTGTTTATACCCCCATATTATTGGCCATGTCAGTGCATTACTACCCCCTGTCGAGCATCATTCCTTGGTCGACATGTAGTGGGGATGTTGAGTAACTTGTCCAGTGCCGACTAAATGTCGCGGCCCAACCTAATGTATGAGAGCTTCAACATTGTCTCCACCTAATGCCAAGTGGTTAGAAATTAAGATGGATGCTTTAAAGTCCATTGTTTAATCTTAGTCATGTATATTCATTGGTCATATAGGTTCATAGCACAAGTTCAACTCTTGGCATGTAAACTAGTCTTATGGCCACGCTGTTTGAGCTTTAACATAAATGTCATGTGCTGTTTGTGAAAAAACTGGAGGTGTTCTTCCTGTTGCCTGAATTCTTATTTTGACTAATTGTGTGCCCATAACATCTTTCGCACTTTAAGTTGGTAGGAACCAACAACCCTACTTAAGTTTGTTACTGTCACAGGAGGCACACTGCCAAGAGCAATGTAAATGTGAAAAGGGATGGAACCACAATAAATGGGAAAGTTGCTACATTTGTAGATTGCACTATCAGGTAGGGTCACCGTTGTTCTAGAAGCAATTTTCTAAATATTTTGTGTTTGTGTAACTTGGAAATGAAAACACTATTTTATATAAGCTTATTCAGTTGATTTTTTTTTACCTTGTTTTCAAGGATAAGATAAAAAATTTGGCGCCAATTGATTGGCGTGCTATCAGTTCATAATAGCATAATATTCTGATTTTCTGATAGATGATTCCCTAACGATTCCAATCATATTTGAGTTCAAATGGTAAAAAAGAGGAGATATTATGACGCTTTATTTTTTCTATTATATTACTTAGGGTACTCTTCATGGATTATAGATTATAACATGTGCTGCCGTATTTAGGTAACAACAAATAAACGTGCAATAGGGTGATTATCGCAAATTCTGCTGTAAACAATGATTTAGTCTTTTGTAACATCATTTTGAGGCTAGAGTTTCTATCGAGGCTTGTTATATGGTTTATTTGGCTGATATCCCTTGCAGCTTAGCATGACTCACAGAAAACCACAATTTGACTGGCTCGTGTAAGGTAAGAGCAAAAATTGGGTTTTGAAATCTGAAACCTAATAGTATACTTTTATAATGTAGCTTGATACTTAAAATTAAGAGCCTAAAATTTTTGTTCTATTGATATCTGTAACATGCCAGTGATATCATATTTGAGATCTACATGTCGCTGTTTGTGTTCTTATTGAAACATCTTCTAACGTGCGATCCCTTTCTTATGGATCAGGCAATATATGCGGCCCATTGAAAGTATACCCTTCAATGAAATTGTCTTCTTCGATAATGTTGACAAACTTCGAACAGTTAAGCGTATATAATTCTCGTTTTTAAGTTCATTGAAATATTACATTAGACATTGGACTCCGTAAGAATAGAAAGAAAGGGAGAGAATTTTAAAAAAAGAAAGTTTACAGTTGAATATTTTATGCAATTCTGATAATCAATAAATGAAAGGAGTCAAGTTAAAGTTGAGTAAAACCTATGGGAAGACAACTCAAGTTAAAAGGTCAAAATCAATTTTTGTTAAAGAACTTACCGTGTAAAATTTATGAATAATACATATTGATATTCTCATTTCTTACTATTTTATTTTCATTATGTTAGGCTTTGATTGGAGATCCTAGAAGAAGAATTCAAGCTGACCTTTTGGAGTCTCACAAATTCCTCAAGTGTTCTTGCTGCAGCAAGAATGGCAGTATGCCATCACCATCCATGCATGATACGTCCATACTGTGAGTAATACCATCCATCGCATTCCTCCAGCCTCTATCATTTCTTATGGGAATATCATGTTAGGATCTGCATATAATCTGACTCTTGATCAAATGAAAATGTTGATCAATTTTAAATCCTTACACATATCTTAAGGAATTTATCAGATGATCTACAAACAAAAAAAAAAACTATATTCCAGCATAACTGACTGTTTTGCAGCTTCTCTGAGAATTATATGGTCCCCGTTACATTTTTCTTAGAGTGCTTATTTCTAACATAATTTACAACGACTATGAATTCTACCTACTAAACAAGCTCATCTAAAAGTTTAGACTTATAAGAGAGGAATCAACAAGTCCCCCTCGATCTCTATGGCAACACGAGCACTGAAGTTATCTTCATTTTGTGTCATAGGTACACCCTTACTCAAGAACATGGTGATCTCATCAACCTTCACGACTGGTTTCAGTCTTTCAAATCAATCATTTCTCATCCTGGTTTGAAAGCCAAACAGAGGCTGAGGCTGTCACCATCACCTAAGAAACGGAAAGGTTCCAAAGAACCTCGAAATAGAAATGATGCATCGATCCAGTATCCTTTTGATATTCATTTTGGTATACACATGATTTGTCTGTCATTCATAGAATTCACACTAATTTTTTTGGAAAATGCTATTTGTACACCTGGGTGTACGGTGTATACTCCACTTACAAAAAACGGGGGCCCACCTCGAATAAAAAATTCGTGGGCCCCCCTATTGTAATGGGGGCTGTACACTGGGGTGTACACCACGGTGTACATGTAGCATTTTCCAATTTTTTTGTGGAACTCCTTGACTCTTTATTGTGCAGAGCAGAGTTTTGCAGGGCAGTCACAGAGCTGCAGATCACAGGGCTAATTCGGATGCCCAGCAAAAGGCGTCCTGATTATTTGCAGAGAGTGGCTTTTGGACTTTAAGAATGAACTTTTTTTTATAATTTTAATTTCCTTCATCACTCAAAGTGTTTGGGTATCTTAATATTCTAAAATGTGTCATTTCAGGCTGTAATTTGTTGGCAATCGAAGTACAATATTTCTAAAATTTTAATTTTGGTTTTCATCTATGTTGTTGTCTATAATATTTTATTACTAATCTGGCCTTGTA
>CAIGRP010010195.1:0-15914 GCA_903798385.1 Fraxinus cuspidata | reverse complement strand
TCCCGAAATGAACGAGAAAAGGCAGAAGGTAATCTACCGGAGCAGACTACTACCGCGCGTGTCCCTAGAAAGGCATTCCTCCCATCTGATGGATTATCAATGGAACCAAACTGGCAATGAAATTTTCCCTAGCTCAGGACAAGCACTGGCCATGACCACCTTGAATGTGGTGCCCACGTTGGCCTATGAGAATGTCACACTTGGGACCAGAACCCAAAATACTACATCTGCTCAACAGGCACCCCATGGAGGACGAGGCCGAGGGCATGGTTTGGGACCTAAAGGTAGGTCGAATCCCCCCGAATACTGCACATATCACCATTCTCACAGCCATTACATGACAAACTACAGGGACATTGCCCAGCACCCTAGGTGGGTAAGTCCCTAAAATGATTGACGGAATGGCTCCAGTAAAGAAATAGGCCCCCGCCTAGGCATAATAAGCCGCCTAGGTGTGATGAGGCCACTTCCCGCCATCGGGATGCATTTCCTCGATAAAAGAGAGAGCATGAAGAGGAAAGAGAATGGGACGGACAACGACAATGACAATGAAGAGGCCATCAAGAGCGGAGAACGCTTCCATTCATGAGATCAACACAATCTTTGGAGGACCCTATGTCGGTGGGGAGAGAAGAACTTCCAAAGGAACTATGCCGAGAGGCTAAAGGTCTCTCACTTACCAGTTTTATTGTGGACGGTAGTTCTCGATGAAATCAGGCACCATCCATTGTGTTTACCCAAGAAGATACAGAAGGAGTCCACTCCCCCCATTATGATGCCCTTGTTGTAAGGGCTGTAGTAGCCTAGAATGGGTTAAAAATGTTAGTGGACAACGACAGCTCTGTTAACATCCTATTCGGAGCCACGTTTGACAAAATGATTTTGGATCATGAGCTAACTCCCATCATCACCCCCCTTGTATAGCTTTACTCGAGACAACATAATTCAAAGAGGCAAAATCACACTTGGATGGAGATGGAAAAGCCACCTCGATCAACTTTGAACTTTATGGAGTTTTTTGGTAGTTGATAGTAGGTCAGCTTATCATGGAGCATTAGGAAGACCTAAATTGAAAGATTTGGGAGATGTCACCTCTATCCACCACTTGTGTATGAAGTTCCTGACTGATCATGGAGTGGCGACGATGAAGGGTGACCAAAGGAGAGCCCGAGAATGCTACTTGAGCTCCATCAGAAAGGCAGAGCCCAGGAACATCAACATGGTAATAGTTGATGTAGATATGGTGGACGTACCCATGAAAGCACCTATGATTGATGAGATCAATCTGCGCATTATTGAATTCGAGCCCCAAACAGCCCCGGTGGAGGAGCTAGTGAGCTTTTCGACGGACCCCTAGGATCCCACCAAGTTGTTGCAGGTAGGAAGAAGCCTGTTGCCAAAGATCAAAGAAAGGCTCAAGGACTTCCTAAGTAGGACCTTGGATGTCTTTGCTTGGAGGCCCGAGGATATGGTAGTCATTGACCCTAAGGTCAGTTGCCACCATTTGAAAATTAATCCTAAGGCTGCCCCGCATAAACAGAAGAGGATAGATAACCTTCAATTCGGAGCGATATGAAGCCCTAAAGGAAAAAGTGCAAAAATTGATTAAGAATGGCTTCATTAGGGAGTGGGTCTCCAACTATGTCTTGGTAAAGAAGTATAACGGAAAATGGAGGGTGTGCATCGATTTTTCCGATCTTAACAAGGTTTGTCCCAAAGACAGCTTTCCCATTCCCAGGATAGATCAACTAGTGGACTCCACCGCTAGACATGAGTTTCTTAGCTTCATAGATGCCTATTCTGGCTATAATCAGTTTCTCATGTACCTGGCGGATAAGGAGAACACTTCTTTTATCATAGATAGAGGCTTGTACTACTATAAAATGATGACCTTTGGGCTAAAAAAAATGCTGGAGGCCAAAGACTTGTTAACAAAATGTTTGTGGGCTTCCTTGGTAAGACGATGGAGCTCTACGAGGATGACATGCTTGTCAAATGCCTAAAAGTAGGTGACAATATAGCTCACTTGAACGACACCTTTCAAATCTTACAAAATATCAGATGAGGTTGAACCCTCTTAAGTATGCATTCGGTGTGGCGTTTGGCAAGTTCTTGGGATATATGGTCAATCAAAGAGGCATAGAGGCCAATCCAGAGAAAATGTAGGCATTGATCGAGATGAGATCCCCTAAAAATCGAATAAAGTGCAAAACTTACTAGTCGCATGGCTACTTTAAGTTGCTTTATCTCGAAGGCCACCGACAAATGTCTCACTTTCTTCAAGGTCCTAAAAGGAAGAAGAAGTTCCATTAGATAGAGGAGTATGAAGAGGCCTTCCATGGGCTGAAAACACACCTATGGCAAGCCTTCTTTCTCTCGAAACCCAAGCTGGGAGAAGCTCTACAACTTTACTTGGTCATCTCCAATGAGGCCATTAATAACGTGCTTACCAAGCAAAAGGGCTCTACCCATCTACTAGTTTACTACATTAGCAAGGCATTGCGGGCGCTTAAAATCCGTTACCCATATATGGAGAAGCTAACCTTGGCATTGATCACTGCGTCCAGAAAATTGAGACCCTATTTCCATGCCCACATGAATCACGTGTTGACCAACTTCTCGCTTAAGCAAGTGCTTCAAAAGCTAAATGTCTCTAGGAGATTACTGAAATGGCCAGTGGAGTTAAGCGAGTTCGATGTCCTCTGCAAGTCAAGGCCGGCCATCAAGGGTCAGGCTCTAGTGGATTTTGTGGTGGAATTTGCCATCGTCCCCGAGATGAAAGAAATTACGGAGCCTGTTGAGCTCCCCACGTGAATTCTATTCGTGGATGGGTAGGCTTGAGATGCGGGCTCAGGAGCTGGCATTGTCCTGGTAAGCCCCGTAGGTCACAAATCGAATAGTACGGTACGGTTTGGATTCAAGGGCACCAAAAACTCGGCCGAATATTAGGTGCTGTTTGTCGATCTCACATTAGCGAGTGAGGAAGTTGTGTATCAACAGTGACTCCCAACTTGTTGTTGGCTAGGTAAATGGAAACTTCACAGCCAGGGATAAGGGCATGGCTGCATACCTTCGGTTAGTAATGGACTTACTCCAATCTTTTGAAAATTCTAGCTAGCCCAAATCCCGCGCACTGAGAACACTCATGCCGATACTTTATCAAAGTTGGCAAGCAGGAAGGACTCGAAATTATTAATGATAGTGCCAATTGAGCATCTCTCAAGACCATCCATCGCTACAGAAGAGGTGATGTGGATGGAAGGAACTCCCCATTGGATGCAACATATTGTGGCTTATCTCAAAGACCAAGTCCTTCCTGACAATAAAGAGGAGGCTTATAAGTTAAGAAGTAGGTTAGTTCATTTTGTTTTCATAGATGATATTTTATATAAGCGAGGATTTTCGTCTCATCTCCTTCGATGTGTTGGAGGGGATGAAGCAACCTATATACTCTGCAAGATTTACGAAGGCGTTTGTGGCAACCACTCTGGAGGACTTATGTTGGCACGGAAAGCACTGAGATATGGATATTATTGGCCCACCATGAAAAAGGATATCATTCAGTTTGTGCGAAAATGTGACAAATGTCAACGCTTTTCCCCAATTCAAAGACAACCGTCTCAAGAGCTAATTGCCATATCCAACCCTTAGCCTTTCCCCAAATGGGGCGTAGACCTCATAGGTCTTTTGTTCAAGGGTAGAGGAAGTGCTAGTTTTGCTATCATTGCAATAGATTACTTCATGAAATAGCTTGAAGTCGAGTCTCTGGCTAAGATCACCAAAGTTAACACTTCCAAATTTTCGAGGAAGAACATTATATGTTGATTTGGAATTTCCCATTTGATTGTGTTAGATAATGGGAAGCAATTTGATAACAGAAAGGTCAGGGACCTTTGTGAGGAACTTGGGGATCAAGAAACACTTCTCCACCCCTCACTGTCCCGAGGCCAATGGACAAGTCAAAGCTTTGAATAAAACTATAAGCATACTTTGAAAAGGAAGCTCGACACATCCAAAGGGGTCTGGGTTGATGAACTGCCACATGTGCTATGGGCAATCTGAACCACCAGCAGAACTCTAACTAGAGAAACTCATTTCTCAATGGCCTATGGTGTCGAGGCCATGAGCCTAGTAGAGGTTAGATTACTTTTCTCATGAAGATTACATTTTAGCGAGATATCGACTGATGAGCTTAAAATGTGTAAGCTCAACTTTCTTGAGGAAAAAAAAGATGATTCCCAACTAAAGTTGGCTGCATACCAAAGGAAGATGACTCGATACTATAATGCCAGAGTCAAGAAGAGGTCCTTCTGGATGAATGAGTTAGTGCTTCGGAGAGTGGTTTTGTCCTCCAAAGAATTAGAAGTAGGCACTTTGGGCCCAAATTGGGAAGGACCTTACCATTTCAAAGAGGAGCCCCGGCCTGGCACATATCGAATTGAAGACATGGATAGAACGGTACAGCCTCATCCATGGAATGTCGAGTATCTAAGAATATACTATCATTAAATGTACTAAATAGCTAGAAGTCCATTCCCAGCTATTGTAAATAAATAAATACAAGATGAAATTTGCTTGAAGAGTTCAAGTACAAGATAACATTTGTTTGAAAGCATGGGCGCCTCGGATGAGGGGGTTAGATCCCGAAAGGAATCACCTCATTTGAACTTCGAGGCATACTTCACATGCCTCAACTTGATGAAGCTGAACATTAATGGAGAAACCATTACATGGATGAACCATGCACCATGTGAAGAAGCATGGGTACATCGGAGAGGGTTAGATCCCAAAGGGAATCACCTCGTTTGAACTTCGAGACATACTTCACATGCCTCACCTTGATGAAGTTGAATGTCAAGGGAGAAGCCTTTACATGGATGAACCATCTACCATGTAAAGATGTATGCCCATCTCAGAGGAGAGGGTTAGATCCCAAAAAGAATCACCTCGTTTAAATTCTGAGGCATACTTCACATGCCTTACCTTAACGAAGTTGAACGTCAAGGGAGAAGCCTTTACATGAATGAACCATCCACCATGTGAAAAAGCGTGGGCGTATTGAACGTTAGATCCCAAAAAGAATCACCCCATTTGAACTTGGAGGCGTATTTCACATGTCTCACCTTGACGAAACTGAACGTCAAGGGAGAAATCATTACATGGATGAACCATCTACTATGAAGAAGCATGGGTGCCTTGGAGGAGAGGGTTAGATCCCGAAAGGAATCACCTCGTTTGAACTCCAATGCCTACTTCACATGCCTCACCTTAACGAAGCACCATGAAGAGGTCAAACCCCTATGGTGCAGAACCCTCGTAGATTAAGTAAAGCGGGTAGAGCCTCTATAGATGATCTTGTGAACAAGATCTTTTAAGATTCATTGATGTAATAATTTACTATAATGGCCACCCTACCAAGACAATATGTTAAGTTTAGTCCCTATGTGTCAAGCCTAGGATTGTAAAAGCTCATAATATTAAATATCCTAAGCCTAGGTCTGGCTGATTGATATCTATGACAAGGTGCATCACCTACTAGGATAAAGTCACATGCCTCTTCACCCAATGGTTCTTACTTATACCCTTTTACTATAAAAGTTGATGTAAGTTTAGACTCTTAAACTTTAACTTTGCAATCTCTCTTAACTCTCTCTATAATACTCAAAGTCGACCCTTTTTCACATAGGAGGCTCACGTCTAAAGCACTCCTACACCAAAATACATACATATATATATCAATTGACTTGAGCATTCTTTGTTGAAATATGCGTTCCTTGAAAAAAGAAGTTTTTGAAGTTCTCTTCTTTGAAGAAAAGAAGTTCCACTCAGCATGAGTTCTAGTAATGATAAGTCTCACTCAAAAAAGAAATGGAGGTCTCTGAAGAAGAGATCAAATGTTAACCATCGCAGACCCCACCACCAGCACCACCGAATCAGTGGAACAACTACGAGACTTGTAAGGGAAATGGAAAAAAGTTGCAATATGAGAAATATAGCACAGTAAAATGCTGATGTACAAAAGATCCTAATGCGAACGCAAGGACAATGAGGTTATCAAATGCCCCAGATATGCCTCAACAAGAAGCCTTTCAGCAATATGAGAAAGAAATGCATGGCCAAGGGCATACTCTCAAAGCCAGAAAGAACATTCCCATAAAAGAGAGAAGCAAGTCCTGCTGAAAAAGAGTAGATGTAGATGTATCCTCGAACTATACATCCAATCGACCTGCCAATGAACTACCCAAAAGAGATGATACATTACCTCCAGAATATGAGTATGAATGAATAGAGACCCAAAGGTCCATCGGTGTATTTGATATGATTCGTCTATAAAGGCCTAGGAATAGACCCCAACAATAGCCTCTTATGTCGAGGCCATATATGAACGTACAAGATCAAGGATCGCAATAAGTTTTCCCACTTAGAAATAGGCTAGAAATAAGAGACGATGCAAATTTAAAGAATCAAGAAGGACCCTCTCAACCATCGTGGTATCAGGCGGAGGAAGAAGATTTAGATGAGCTATCTAGGTCCTTCAAACTGGATGATGATGATGTTGACGACGATCTCCTTTCTTCTTAATAATTGAGAAACGCCCATGTCCCCAGCCATTTTGTGTCACCAAAGATTCCTAAGTATAAAGAGAAATGTAATCCAACAAAACAACTTAATAATTATAAGACTCATATGAATCCGAAAGGCACTTTGCCTACATTAAAATGTAGAGCCTTTTACCTTACACTCACTAGAACTGCTGAAATATGGTATAGTCAGATACCTACAAGGAGCATTAGAAGTTGGAGTGACCTCGAAAAGGCTTTCTTGAACCAATACCTATCCAGTAAGGATGGAGATGCTTCTATTCAACGCCTTCAAGATAAGAGGCGATAGGCTAGCGAAACTTTGAAGAGTTACTTAGCTTGTTTCACTAATGAAATGATTTAATGTGAACAAGTCACTGATAGAGATGTCATGTTAGCTCTATGGGGAAGCCTCAACATAAATACTCTCTTTTGGAGAGATGTGCGAAACAAGAATCCCACCACTATATTGCATTGGTGGAAATGATGAAAAGTGGATTGTTAATGAAGAATTAACTGATCATCGCAATAGGACCTCAATGGGCTCTCATTTCCTCAAAGGCAAAGACGAGGCCCCGTCTCCTATTTTGTAAACCAGCAATGGAATCAAGCTAGGCATACCATCATTCCTACCACAAAATAAACATTAGCCACTAATACTTTAAATGTTGCAAGTTCATTAACTTATGAAGAGGTTGGACCTAATGTCCTAAGACAACCAAAAATGAAGGGGAAAAGGTAGAGGCTATAACAATGAGCCTTAAAATAGGCTTTATTGCACTTATCACCGAGCTTATGATCACAAAAGTGAATGCATGTCTACGCCTCAATACACTGGACGAATTGAATTATATACACCAAGAACGGATGATCCCACCCAAAGAAGGATCTATCCCCACCTAGGCATAAACAACAGCCTAGGCGAAACGAGGTTAGGCAACATACTAGGGAAGATTTTCCTCGCGAATGAAGAATTGAAGAAATTTAAAAGTCTACAAGTGGGCAAAGGCAAAGAAGATGTCCCCCAGTAGATGTGGATAACGTGCCCATAAGAGAGATATACGCAATTATTGAAGGCCCCCATGTTGGAGAAGAATCTTGAAATGCTTAAAACAAATATGCCAAGAAGCTAAGGACCTCTCTATGACCAGCTATATTAAAAACAACCACCATCAAAGAACTCTAAACATTCAACCTATCACTTCTCTACGTTGTGAAGCTTTGGTGGTAAAGGCTGTTGTTGCAAGAAATAGGTTGAAGAGTATGCTAGTTGACAGTGGAAATTCTATCAATATTTTATTTGGACCAACATATGACAAGATGCTAGTTGATCATAAGCTCACCTACATGACCTTTTTTATACGATTTTACTGGATATAGCATCATTCCAAGGGAAAGAATAATCTTTGCAATGGCTCACCATTTTATGGGATTTCTTATAGTAGATTGCGGGTCTGCCTATCATGGAGTATTAGGTCGGCTCATTTTGAATGATTTATGGGTACTACCTCTATCCATTAGCTATGCATAAATTTCCTTACAAAACAAGACATTACAACTATCAAGCGATCAAATGAGTTTAAGAGAATGTTACCTTTATTCCTTGAGGAAAACTGGGTCTCGTAGTGTTAACATGGTATCGTTGGATACCTAAATGCTTGATGCACCTTAAGAAGGGCAGACCCCTGAACAAGGGGAATACACCAAAATGGTAGACACCCTTGTAGAAGTGAAGATCCCTGAAAAAGGTATGCCACATAAAAGGAACATGGACGGCGTGTTGGATCTTCACATAATGAACTCCAATTCCTAGGCAACTCCGACAGAAGAATTGGAAAGCTTCCCAGTATGCCCTTAGGACCCCTCAAAAGTGCTTCAAATAGGGTACGGTTTATCTACATAATCTAAGGATAAGCTTAAGAATCTAGAAGTTTTTTCTTGGAAGCATGAAGACATGGTAGGATTTAATTGCCACCATCTCAAAATTAACCCTAAGATTGTTCCACATAGATAAAAGAGAAGTGCCATCGAGAGATATGATGCTTTGAAAGAAAAAATGAAGAAGCTAATAGATAATGGCTTCATTAGAAGGATGTCTATCTAAAATGGATCTCCAACTTTGTTTTGGTGAAGAAGTATAATGGCAAGTGGATAGTTTGCATAAACTTTTCAAACCTCAATCAAGCTTACCTAAAAAATAATTTCCACTCCCAAGGATAGATTGGCTAGAAAATTCTGCTACAAGACACGAGCTAATGAGCTTCATGGATGCTTTTTAATCAAATTCCAATGTATGCTACGGACGGAAAAAAACCTTCTTCATCACTGATAAAGAACTTTACTGTTACAAAGAGATGTTTTTTTTACCTAAAGAATATTGGAGCCACTTACCAAAGGCTTATCAACATAATGTTCCCTGATCTCATTAGCAAAACCATAGAAGTCTACGTGGATGATATGCACGTAAAGATTCTTGAGACCATTGACCATATAAAGCACTTGGACGAAGCTTTTCAGATATTAAGAAGGTAAAGAATGAGATTAAATCTCCTTAAGTACTCATTCAATGTAGCCTTTGAAAAATTTCTAGGTTATACGATCAACCAAATAGGGATAGATGCTAACTCTAAGAAATAAAATATTTAGTGGAGATAAGGTCTCCTCAAAAATCAAAGAAAGTTCAGAGCCTCACAGGGCGTGTGCTGGCTCTCAGTCAGTTCTTCTCCAATGCCATTAGCAAATGCCACCCATTTTTCAATGTCATCACAGAAGGGAAGTTCCAATGGAACAAGGAGTGTGAAGATGCCTTCCAATGGTTGAAAAATTATGTGAGTTAGGCCCCCATCCTTTCAAAGCCAAAAGCTAGAGAACCTGTTTTAGTTTATTTGGTCATCTCTTCAAAGGCCATAAGTTCAGTACTTATAAGAGAAGAAAGACAATCTTTAGTTGCCTATTTATTATGTGAGCAAGACTCTGTTATCTACAAAAACCCACTATCCAGATATGGAAAATCTTTTATTTTTCCTTGTCTTTACTTAAAAAAAAAACTAAGGCCACACTTGCAGGCCCATAGTATATATGTATTGACAAATTTTCCACTCAGGCAAATGCTCCAAAAACCAAACGCTTCGGGAATATTGATGAAGTGAATAGTGGATTTAAGTGAATTTGATATCACCTACAAATCAAAGATATCTATTAAGGGGCCCTTGCAGACTTTGTAACATAATTCACCATTATCCCTAACAAGAGGTGGTGATGGAACATGTAGAGATCCCTACTTGGAACCTTTTTATAGATGGCTTATCTGGAGAGAAAGGCTCCAGAGCTGGAGTGGTCTTAGTCAGTCCTGAAGGCCAAACGTTCAATTGTGCAGTAAGGTTCAAATTGAAAGCATCCAACAATGCAATAGAGTATAAGGCACTAGTCGAAGATATGCAAGTGAGGAGGCTGATTGAAAATGTCCATGCTGATGCTCTATCAAAACTAGCCAGCAGTAAATAATCCGAACTGCTCAATGTGGTTCCAATTGAGCTCCTTGTTAGGCCCTTTATCTTAAAGGGGAAAAAAATAATGTGGATTGAAAGAGTTATTCCTTGTATGCAACCCATAATAGTATTTCTTAAGGATAATGTTCTTCCTGAAAATAAGGAAGAAGCCCATAAACTCAGAAGAAGAGCTGTACATTTTATGCTCCAAGATGATCAACTTTACGAGAGAAGATTCCCTCTCTTTTGATGCACTGGAGGAGAAGAGACTAATTATATCTTTCGTTAAATTCATACAAAGGTGTACGGGAACCATATCGGAGGACCAGCACTAGCACATAAAATACTTAGACAGGATTACTGCTAGCCTACTCTAAAAAAGGATGCACTTTAGTTCATGCGAAAATGTGATAAGTGTCAGCACTTCGCCACCATTCAGAGGCAACCATCCTAGGAGCTTACAGTGGTTTCAAGTCCTTAGCCATTCACCAAGTGGAGAATCAATCTAATAGGCTCCTTGCCAAAGGAAAGAGGCAGTGCTAGTTATGCAATTGTCGTCATTGATTACTTTACCAAGTGGGTAGAAATTGAACCATTAGCAAAGAAAACTAAGGTCATTACCTCTAAGTTCATTTCGAAGAACATTATATACCATTTCAAAATTTTCCATTCAATTGTATTAGATATTGGAAAATAGTTCGATAACAAAAAGATTGGAGACCTCTGTGAAGAGTTAAGGAACAAAAAGTATTTCTCAACTCCCCATCACCCTCAAGCATATGGCCGGTAAACTTTCAACAAAACCATCAAGTATACCCTGGAAAGGAAAGTTGATGTATCTAAATAAGCTTGGGTTGATGAGCTCTCTTAAGTGCTGTGGGCAATTCACACTACAAATCGAACTTCTACTAGCGAAACCCCATTTTTCATGGCATATAGTGCAGAAGCCATGAGTCTAATTGAGGTACGATTGCCTCCTTCTCATCGCTTACACTTCAATAAAGTATCTAATGATGAATTAAGGAAGTGTAATCTCGACTTTCTTGAAGAAAGGAAGGACGACTCTCTAGTGAAACTCGTCTCGTATCAAAGGAAAATGACCTCATAATACAATGCAAAGGTGAAGAAAGGTCATCTCTTGGAAGCGGTCTTGTATTAAGAAAGGTTTTTCTCTCTTCAAAAGAATCGGGCGTAGGAACTTTGGGCCTAATTGGGAGGGCCCTTACCGAATACTAGAAGAACTACGACCTGGCACATATAGAAATCAAGACTTGGATGGAAAGGCATAGCCTCATCCGTGGAACGTAAGCGCTTGAGAATATACTATCAATAAACAAAAGCTTATCAGTTTTGTTAGATGGTCTTTCCTAGACTTTGTAATTATTTTCTAATATGAAGAAGTTTCAAAACCAATTGAGTTCACTTTGGTCGAACCCCTCCATGGATGGGTCAAACACTATGGGATAGTCTTTGCATGAAAGGGTTACTCCCTTGTAAAGAGATAATCAGCCTCGAAAGGAGAATGTGTGATACACCCATGTGGGGCCCACCTTCATACCTATGAGGCAAACCCCCTTCGTGGATGGATCAAACACCATGGAAGAAGCCTTTGTATGGAAGAGTCATCCCTTGAAAAGAAATAAAACGACCTCAAAAAGAGAGGTGCGAAACATCCCAAAGGGAGCTCACCTTCATATCTACAAAGATAAAGCCTTCTATGGATGAAACATTCATCATGAAGGGAGTCATTGACATGGATGAACCATCCACCATATAAGGAAGTCGAACTGCTTCAAAAAATTGAAGTGTGAAGCACCTTTAAGTCTGTCTCTTTACCAATGGGCTTTCCCTCATGCAAGGGACTCGCCCAAGTTCAATTCAACCTCATAAACGATTGTCTCTTCAATAGTGGGCTCTTCCTCTTACAAGGGCCTTGTCTAAGCTCAATTCAGCTTTATCAAAGGTTACCTCTCATTACTGGGCTCTGCCTTATGTAAGGGCCTCACCCAAGTTCAATTCATCATTATTAAAGGTTGTCTCTTTACCAATGGACTTTTCCTAATAAAAGGTCTCGCCCAAATTCAATTCAGCCTTATCAACGACTGCCTCTTCACCAATGGCCTGTCCCTTTTGCAAGGGCCTTACCTAAGTTCAATTCAACCTTCAAAGGTTATCTTTTCACCAATGGGCTATCCCTTATCTAAAAGCTTCACCCAAGTTCAATTCAATCTTATCAATGACTATATCTTCACCAATGGCCTCTCCCTTTTTGCAAAGGTCTCGCCTAAGTTCAATTTTTAGCCTTATCAAAGGCTGCATCTTCACCAATGGGCTCTCCATCATCCAAGGGTCTCGCCCAAGTTCAATTGAGTGTTGTTAAATTTTGTCTCCTTACCAATGGACTCTTCTTAATATAAGGACCTCGCTAAATTCAATTTAGCCTTATCAATGACTACCTCTTCACCATTGGCCTCTCTCTCATGTAAGGGCCTCGCCTAAGTTCATTTCAACCTTATAAAAATTTCCTCTTCACCAATGGGCTCTCCTATATCTAAGGGCATCACCTAAGTTCATTTCTGCCTTATCAAAGGCTATATCTTCACCAATGGACTCTCTTTCTATAAGGGCCTCGCCCAAATTCAATTCAACCTTATAAAAGTCCACCCTTTTAATAACAGGCTCGCCCTCAATGTAAGAGCTTCATCTATGCTCAATTCGGACTTATCACAGGCTTTATCTTCAACAACAGGTTCACCCTCAATGTAAGGGGCCCCACCTATGCTTAGTTTAGCCTTATCACATGTTCAATTTCAATAACAAGCTATTTCTCGACGCAAAGGCCTCACCTCAACTCAAATTAGCTTTATCACATGATTAATATACACAAAAATGCTCACCATCATGCAATGGCCATGCCTTAAAATAGGTTCACAAACTGTTGAAAAAATTTACTCATATCATACATAAGTCCACACATTTTACAAATAACCATTCTTTGACTTAGGGGGCTATTGTGCTATGTTATTCCTTCAAAATCGAGAGGTTAGAAACATTCGTTTGGTAATATCATTTTTAGCAATTTACTCGCAATAATTTATATTCAAAATAATCGTTTATAGTGAATAAAAAATTGGACAGAATTTTGAGTTATAGGATGAATGGAATAAAACAGAATGATTAATGGCTGAGGCAAACGTTCAATTCTTTAACCTTAAAATGATAATTTTCCGCATTAGTGCGATGGTCTTCTGGCACTCGTCTCCCAATATATAAAGATATCAACTTGTAATAGTAGCACTCCAAATTACAAAAATATGCGAACCTACTAATATTTCAATCTCCCTAAAGCTGGAGGACTAAAATGCACCAAAATAGTATTCGGGACTAAAATGCACAATATGGAATAATACATGAATGAAGGAATATAATTTGCAAGAGAGAAAGTCGGGAATGATTTTGGAATGAATATAATCCGGCATATGGAGACCTATATATAGAAGTTGAAAAGTTGTGTCTAAAAGCCACAACTGTTGAAAAGTTTAAAGTTGTGTCTAAAAGACATAACCTATTGGGATAGACAGTTCAAAGGTTAATCATCAGATTCTAGAAGCCACCACGTATGGCGCACAGAAAAGTCCACGGAAAATAAATAAATAATATATATATTACTTAATTTAATAAGAAAATAATATAATTAAAATATTATTTTACAAAAAATATATATACCAACCTGGCTCAAGCCAAACCCATGACACAACTCATAACTTGTACCCAAGAGATCTTTTGTCCAACTAATGGGACCCACTTAAATAATTAGTCAAAAGTTGATCGAACAAACTAACTAAACAAATTTTCCAATAAGCCTCCACATGAATGAAAATTAATGCAATATACTATGCAAACCCTATAGAGAGATCATGCGGAAAGTTATTGCACGTTTGAACCTTCTATAGTAAAATACTATCAGATTTAGTTTGCTAATCAGTGAACGCAATATCTTGAATTGTCAAAATTTGGTGTAAATCAAGAAAATAATATAAACAGAATAACCTCCCTAACATTTTCGAGTTCTCACCATTGTGTACAAGTTGACCCTAAACAAATCTTAGATTTCATAAGTGCTTTAGAGAATTCAAGCGTTTGAAACATTCTCAAAGAAACAACCCTACTTCACACTTATATCGACGATCTCCTATTAAGAGTACCTTCGATACCCCACTTAGATAGTCCAAGATATAGGAATTATCAAAAGTATAACTTAACCTAAAACTTTCTGTAGATAGCACTTTTTTTATCATATGAATGGATAGGAGTTAACTCCCAAGTGCCCATTGAATCTGCATAACATAGTCATCCCATTGAACCAAGATCTTGAGATCTATAGTCAGCAAGGTTGTGTTACCATTACAAAAATCCTTATGTAGTAAGTTTAAGCCCATTCTCTTTAATAGGCAGTATACTTGATTGCTTGGTAAGCATTTAGTAAGCTGATCCATGAGATTTTCCCTAGATTTTACATAATCGATAGAAATAACACCATTTGAGATCAACTACTTAATCGTATTATGTCTTCAATGAATTTGTCAAAACTTATCATTATAGATACTATTTTGTGCTCTACCGATAGCCAGTCACTATCACATTGCATACTAGTTGTAGGCATAGGTTTAGGCCAACATGGAATATCTTCTAAAAAATTATGAATTCATTGTGCTTTCTCTCCAGCTTTATCTAAAGCTATGAACTCAGATTCCATCGTCGAATTGAGCTATACACGTTTGTTTAGAGAATTTCCAAGATATGATCGCATCACTAATGGTAAAAATATAACTATTTGTGAACTTTGAGTCTTTTGTATCCGATAGCCGATTAGTATCACCGTATCATTCTAATGTAGATGGATATTTAGTATAATGTAATCCAATATTTGAGGTGTATGCAGGTATCTAAAAACCTTTACCAATGCCTTTCAATTGTCATTATTTGGGTCACTTGTTATTCTACTAAACTAGTTCACTGCATACGTAATATCCGGACGAATGTAGTTTATAATATACATTAAACTGCCTATTATCTGAGAGTATACCAATTGAGATACTTGTTTATCTTTATGTTTTGCCAAATATAGGTTTAAGTCTACTGGAGTCTTAACTGGACTTTCATCATATATATGTAACTTCTTAAGTAATGTCTCAATATAATGAGATTGAGATAGAAGAAGTCCCTCAAATATCTTAAATATTTTAATTTCTAATATTATATCTGCAATACCCATATATTTCATATCCAAATGTTTTGTTAATATTTTCTTGGTAGTTGTTATGATATCACGATTATTTCCCATAATTAGCATGTCATCAACATATAGATATACAATTACATATAATCTTAGTGTGGTTTTAATATAAACATATTTATCACACTTTTTAATCTTAAAATCATTTAACAATATAGTTTTGTCAAATTTTGCATGTCATTGTTTTAGTGATTGCTTTAATCGTATAATGAATTAAAGAGTCTACACACATTTTTCTCTTGTCCAGGAGCAATGATCACTTTAGGTTTTCTCATGTAAATTTCTTCTTCTAGCTCACAATTTAAGAAAGTTGTTATAATGTCCATATTATAAATCTTCAAATAATACAAGGCTACTGTTGACTTCAAAAAATGCTACCAACAGATGACGTACCCACTCGTGCATCTGCAAGCTAAATCCAACACGTAAAGGTGGATCAATGATGGAGATCACTCCGAGATTGGACGTGGGAGTAGCTCAACGACAGGAAACGTTTCCGTGTGGGCTCCGGCGAAATATCTTGGATACGACTGTCTAATAATAATCAAC
>CAIGRP010010194.1:0-17573 GCA_903798385.1 Fraxinus cuspidata | reverse complement strand
CCACGTAGAAGTAGTAGTTACGGAACCTACAACAAAATTAGAACAAATCCAAGAAAGTCAATAATCAACGTTTGAAAAGCTCGACCCAATAAATTATTGAACCAAATAATCAAGACAATCGCTAACAATATCTTGACCCCGTGGTCACAAACTTATGAATCTTACTTAAATTATAGAATGCCACAAGAATTTAATTCTTGATAAGTTTAAAATTAATTCATTAAAGATATAAGAATCCTATGTACACCTCTTTTTATAGCCAATAATCTTGATTTTTCTGTGAGAAAATCGGCACTTTTGTCAAGTTCCTTTTTTTTGATAATTTTGGAATGCTTGCATTTTTTATAAAGTCTCATACGTAACTAACACAATCTAAAAATCTTTGAAGACTATTTTGTCTAGAATTTCATCAGAAAATTTATCTATGAAATCTAAACATCTTTGAATTAGAGTAATGGTTCCTAGATGAATATTATGTCCTAAGAAACTAACAATTGTTTGACATAAAACAACTTTTTTAGCAGAAACTGCTAAACCATTATTTTTGATAATATGAATAAATGTATTGAGTTGCTTGAAATGTTCTAGACTTTCATAAAAAATCAGAACATCATCAATATAAACAATTATAAAATTTGAATAAGGATTGAAAATATCATTCATAATTTTTTGAAATTTAGAGTGAGCATTTTTAGTCCGAATGGCATAACATTCCTTTTGTATTGTCCAAAAGGGATATTGAATGCACTCTTATAGCGATCTTTTTCTTTAACTTGAATTTGCCACAAACCTGATTTTATATCAAATTTAGAAAAGATCACACCTTTGAATAACATATTTAATAGGTATTTCTTATGAAGTATTGGATATCTAATCCATTGAAGAGTTTTGTTAAGAGCTTTATAATGAATGACCAGACGAGGGATTCCTCGTTTTAGTTCAACGGAATTATTGACATAAAATTCCGAACAACTCTATGGTGATTTACTTGGACAAATAAGCTTCATATCCAGTAAATCATTGATCTCCTTATAATAGTGATCAAGTAATTCTCTGTTAATTTGAATAGGACGGGATTTTGAATATTTGATTCATGAAAATCATGAGTATATGGTAGGGACACCATATGCCTTTTCCTATTCCAAAAAGCATTTGGAATAGTGGAACATATTTTGTCCTCGATACGCTTTTGTAAAAGAGATATTTGCTTTTGAAAAGAGGAATCTTTCAACTGTTCCTCAATTCATTGCAATCTTATCTTTTCCTTTAAAAATTGAATATGTTTTTTTCTTGAAATTAATATTGTTAATAATTTTTTAAATAGAAACTTCTTTCAAAGAATTAACATCTATATACGGAGGAGGATTTGTAAATTTGAAAATAATTTCTTGACCAAAAATATTTGTAGTTAATCCTTTTGAATCGGCTTGAAAATGATAAATCTAAATAATGAAATAGGTTCCAAGAATTACTTCTTGGTCTTAATATTTGACAAAATAAAATATATTTTTAAAACAAATATTTGAATTGCAGACATGAGTTTTTGAAAGTTTGTATTGAATATTCAATCTTTTTCTACTAGCACCATAAAGACGCGCAGTTGTTTTTTCAAAATATTTTGTATGGATTAATCATTCTCTAATACAATTTTGATTTTCACCATTATCAATTAAGACTCTAGTATAAAGTTTGAAATCTTTATTGATAATAATATCCATTTGACAGTAACATTTCTAAAGTTGAATACGGCTAATAACATTAACATTTTCTTCTTCAGTTTGAGAAATTTTGGAGGATTGAGAAACAATTTCTTCTTGTTCAGAAAAGTAAGAATCATAAATGGTTTGATTCTCTTGTTTAGTTTTCAAGAGAACTACTTCCATTCTAACATCTTTTATTTGATTTAGAAGAATAGAAATTTGAGACTTCGTCTCACTAATTTCTGATCTTAAATCAGAACTGGATGATTTGGAAATTTTGAAGATTCAGATTTAAATCTATTCATAATATTCTTGATACTATGAGGGTCATTAAATTCATCAGGTTTTGAAAGAATAAGATATTTGAATTTTTTTTCATTAGTAGTTGATTATCAATTTTTCAACCATCTCTTGAATAAGTTCTTCTTATTTGGTAAGAACATTTATAGTTTTACAACTACAAATTTTTTTAGATTGATTTGAATAGGAGGATGATGAATTAGAACTTGTCTCAACATCAGAATCCTCTTGAGGTTGATAGACTATCTCTAATTCAGAATCAAAAGAATTTTCTTCTTTTGAACTATTTATAAGATTGAGGAGCTCAAGCTTAATATCTTCATCTATTTGAAGATTATTAATTTTGCTTTTCATAAGACATTTATTAGAATAATGTCACGTTTTCTTGCTTTTTTAGCAAGTGACATTAGAGGTTTTTGAAAACTTTTCTTTGAAAATCATTTTTTAAAGTTGCAGTTTTAGGATCAATATTTTTTGATCTATATGTCTTCCAACACAAGACATGAATTGTATGAGTCAAATAATTTGATACTTTGTTAACATTATGAACATTTATATTTATTGATATGAAAATTTTCATTTTCATTTTCAATAAGCTGAGATTCAATTTCATCAATAGTATTGATTTTTTTTTTTTAAGGAGAAGCTAGTTTAGATAATTGAGTTACAAGTTCTTTCAAAACTCGAATCTCATCATCTAATTTTCCAATTTGAGGAATCATATTTGAAGGATGAGGTTTGAATAAGACATTGATAAGATTTTGTCCTTTATCAGTCGATTTTGAAATAGGTTTCTCAGGATCAGAATTTAATTCAATTTTGTTTAACTGAGAACACATAGATTGAAGAACAACATTTGTGTAATTGTTCTGAACTTGAATATATATAATATATTTAGCTACTATTTCAGAATCATATGATCGATCGCTAGATATCTTTTTGAGAGGAGATACACGAATTTCAGTATCTCCATGAGAAACTACAATTTCTTGAATAGAAGGATGAGTTCTTTTTTGACAAATTTGTATTTTGAAGAGTTTTTGATTTAGTGAGGTTTTTTTATTATAAACTTTGTAAGTATGCCCACTTATAAAAACTTAAATCTTGGAAAGGCTTCAAATTCTTCTAGTAAGACTCAATTTCTTCTTGAGAAAAGCTTTTTTGAAATATTTTTCTAAAACTTTTGATTTCAGGGGTTTTATCGTCATAAATTTATTTAAAGAAGAAATTACGTTACTTTGCTGATCTAACATCTCTGAGGAGGTGCCATATCAGATAAAGTGGAGAACCAGGTTGTTCTAGTTCATCATCTTATCTTTTTTATAATGAGATTTTAGAATATTATTATTGAAATCAACTTCTTTTAAAGAAGAGGTAGAAAATTTTGCAGATTAAAAAGTATTACTCTTAGATCTGTAATCATATCTAGATGAATAAGATCTTTGAAAAGTATTTGAAGATAAGGTTTATCAAAAATAACTTTAACATTTCCATCAGGGAATAAAATAATTTGATCAGGATTCTTCGTAGAGGGGTTCGAATTGGGTTTTGAGTATTTTCAAACTCTCATTCTAGTCCTCTAGCTTGAAGATTCCATGGAATACGCTTTGGAATCATAACATTTGGATGAAGTGGATTCACTTCGAAGAGCACAAATATTCAATTGAGTATTCAAAAGCTTGTAATATATTCGATATATTAAAGCAAAAACTTTGAACGATCATCATCATCAAAATTATTTGTTTGTTTGAAATTAAATATATATAAAAAAAAACTTATACGTAAAATATTTGAAATGAGACTTAAGACTGTGACCAAAAAAAAATTCATCATGTTTAAAAGGCTTGGACAAACTTACTTAATAAGTAAAACTGCCGACTTAACTCAGAGGATTACTTTATCTTTATGGCCATGGAATCCATAATAAAGAGGCTAAGAGCGTTAAGATTATTTTTGAAAAATAAAATATAATTTGAATAAATTAATTGCTTACTTGGTGTTTCATCTTTTAGGCTTTGCCCAAAAATTAAATAAGGTAAACGAAAATTGTAAACAAGAGAAAGTGTGAAAAGAACTTGCTTTTATTTCTGAAATCTTTGAATCTACAGGATTGAATTTACAAGGATATTTTTGAATTTTTGAGTGCAAAAGTGTTATAGTGTGCTATGCTGCTATTTTTCTTCGTTTCTTTTTTTGTGTAAGTGATATTGATATTTATAGACGCTGGTACATCACATCTATTCAACTTTTACAAATGTGTGTTTCTACAATTAAAAAATATATATTGTATCACTTTACAAGTGTAAGGTATAATTAAAGAATTAAATGTCTCTTTATACCTGTGAGAATCTTCTTGAAAATCTTATCTTCTAGCTCTATCTTTTTTATTTCCTTGGTTTGATAATTGTCCTTTGAAGACTATTCATCTGTCTTCTGCTTTTCCTTTACGTCTTTTCTTCTTTAATTGCCTATCTGTCCATAATCTCTATGTACGCTTCTTTTAGGTTTTCATCAATTTCATTAGTTTAGTCGTCTGATATGTATTCTTCTTCTTCTTCTGTGTCTGATTGTCTTTATGTCAAATCTTCATTTATTTTTTGAAAAGCCATCAGATATAGCTGATTTTGTTCAATATTGGGCGCTGTAAATTTTTTTTGTTTTAACTCATAAGGCAAGATGCTCTGACAGAAAATAACTTCATTGTTCCATTGAGCTACAAGTCTGGAATTATTATTTTGAGCTTCCATTATTGCCACGGTCTTCGAGATTCGTCTTTCATAATCAATCTGTCTAACTTTTATTTTTGTATTGGTCTTTTTGGAGGGTCGAAATCTTTTGGCTCCTTCGTATATTAATATATGGTGATAAGCTGGAATTATTATGTCATTATTTACCAGAGGTGGTTTGGAAATAAATTGAATCATCAAAGGCTGTTCTTTTAACTGACTAAGAATCTGTTTAAGTTTGGGTGGAAAAAATCTGAAGGATCTGTTTAGAATGTATATGGTGTCTATCATGCCAAACTTTAAAGCTGGATAAAAAAATGTCTTCTTCTTCAAAAATTGTGTAGTCAAAAGAAATTGTAAGATAATTATGTATGAGAAAAGCTAAGTTATTGACTGATTCATATTTGGGGCCATGTTTAAGAAAATATCGATTTTCGTTGTGATAATAGCTTAGAATTTGAGAGAAATCGATAATTTCTTGTATACTGACTCCTTATTGTACTTCTGACAATATTGGCACAATCGCCAATTTTCTATTCTAATTCATGTAAAGTCTTTTCTTGTCATGCATATGTAGAATTTGTTAATTCAATAAGTCTTCCTATTTAGTCACAATAATTTTTACTTGTAGATGCAATATCTCTAGAGATAGGTCTTTCAACAAAATCTTTAGAACTTAATCTTTTTAAACTGTCATGTAATTGAAGAATCTCATGTTGATGTTTACTAATAGTCTGTTGAGATGAAGAGATTTCATCTTCAAGAATCAGTAATCTTTCTTCTAAAGACTGCTTTCTAAGATTTAGATTTCTAACAACTTTGATCATAGTTTCATAACTATCACAAAGTTGTATTAAGGATGAAAATGATGCTTGAGAAGTAGAGGGTTGCATAGTCTGTCTAACTCTTTCATATATATAAAATTTAAAACCTATCATTTCTGTTTCTTCTAATTTGTAAAATCATTTTAAAAGGGGATCTGAAAATCTTTCTACTTATTACAATACTTCTGGCCAATAGTTATATATACCAGACTTTCTACCTTTAAATACTACAAAGAAACTAAAATTTCTGCTTTCTACTTGATCATGAATCTGTCTAAAATGATTAGCTAAAGCATTAATGCTGTCTAATTTTTGCTTAGAGTCACGTGTCATTTAGAGATTATCTAGTTGACAATGCTCCCTTTGTGGTAGTCTTTTTAAATTATTTCCTCTGAATTGGAGATTAGATCCTTGTGAAGGTCACTCTTAGAGCGACATTCCCAAAGTTCATCATCCTCTGATCCATCAGCACATGAAAATAATGGGTTAGAAAATTAATAACTTATCTACTTAAATTATCAACCAAAATATTATTTTTTTTCCATCTATGAGTTCTATATTAATTTTATAGATGTTTAATATCTCTTATAATTTTAAACATCTTTTATGTCTTATTTTATCAAAATTTTTCTTTTTAATGAATTTTACTATGGCTTCACAATCTGTCCTAATTGTGAATTCGGTATTTAAAAATAATTTAAAGTTTTCTATACTATGTATGATGACCATTATTTCATAATCTAAACTAGTCAAGTATTTTCCTTTTATCTTATATGTTTCACTAGCATATCTAAAAATCTTTTCTTCCTTTTTGTTACAGTATTTATTTGGCTTGGAATATAAAATTTTCTCCCCATCGTAGTTCACATCCATTTGTTTCTATTATTTTATATTCGTTGTCAAATGGTAATTCTAATGGTGGTAAAGTTTTAACTTCTTCTTTTATTTTTCTTTACTAGATATCTTACTATAAAATGGTCCTACTTTCTTTCCTAAATTTTTAATAAAATGTCTAGCATCATTTAAAATTCCTAAAAGGGCTTGTAAGTTTTTACATCTTCTATTTTATCTGAAAACTGTAAAATTGTCTGTACCATATGTGGTTGCAACTCAATTTTTCCTTCTCCTAAAATTATTCTAAAAATTCAATTTTTTGTTAAATTTTCTTTTTCTTTTTACTTATAACTAGACCATTTTCTATGAAATTATTTAAAACTATTTCTAAAGACACGTCAAAAGTGGTGGTCATTCAATTCAAAAGGCGGAAGAAAAATTCAAAAGTGATTTCAAAAGTTGATCAAGTGGGGGACAAAGGTTACTTTCAAGATTCTTCAATCAAATTCAATTTGGTTTCAAGTCTAGAGCTTCAACTATAAATGCAGAAAGAAGGCAAAGAAATTCTTGCGTGTGAAATAGAGGGAAATATTCACCTTCAAGAAAATTTTAATATTATCCTTGTAATTTTTAAAACTTTCAAAATTTTTTAATTATCAATTTTTATTTTCAATATTGTCATTTCAATTTTTTATTATCAAATAAAAACTATTTTTATTAATCTCTACAATCTTGTTCCTCTCCTCTGACTTGGGCCTCCTTTGGTATCAAAGCCATAAGAGAGTAGAGTAAGTTTACTGTGTTTCACTATTATTTACACAGTGTAAAATATTAGTTGATGTGTTACATGGATGTCTACTAAAGCGTTGGTCAGCAGTGTTGCCGGAATTGGTGTGTGGATGGTCCCTTGTAGGCTTTGCACTGCATTAATCTACCTATAGCATTTTGTTTTCAATAGTAAGATTATTGTTTTCTTGCATCTATTCAATTATATCTTTTATGTCAAACTGGTTTAATATAGATAGGGGTTCAAATAGTAGAGAAAATAATTTATCGAATATTTTTCAAAACGATAATGAAGAATTAGATTATCATGCATCTGCATAATCATCATCTGCATCAAATGATTTTACGTCAAATAGCTTAAATAGAGCAAAAACTTCAAAATTGAACTATCTCAATGGTAGATAAAAGTTCTATCTATGAGATAGGATAATTTGATTTTACTCAAAATCATGTTATCAGAACTTTGGATCAAACAATTCTTAACAAAAATCAAATTATTTCTATAAATCTTTTTCCAAAAGAAGCTACACAAGCTCATAAGAAGGAATTTAAATATTTTCATGTTGGACTTGTTCAAATTGCAGTCAAACCTTTATGTAGATTTGTTCTAGACGTTCCCGTTCTTCTAACTTTAGAGACAAAAGACTCTTAATATTTGAAAATTCATTACTTTCCATGTTCGAGTCTAATCTTGAGTGGTCCCATATTTTAGAATTTCTATCCTATTTTTTCAACTAATTTTCAAGATGGAGCCATCAAGTCAATTTCCTTGCAGAAAAATCAAAACTCTTATCAATGTTTCATCAATGCAAAACAACTGGAGAGTTAGCAATTATATCTGAAAAAATTGCTTTTCTGGCTGAGTCAACTTCCAAGAAATTCAAAATAATTATTCGCCAACAGGTTTCTGAAACAGACTATGCCCAGAGCAATGAAGATGACTACTACGGGATTGATATTGACGAACTAATTGCAAAAGAAAATCAATGGTATTCAAAATGGCTATATGAACTCAGTTATTTGGATGAATATCGATAATACAAAGTTCATAATTCAAGAAGAATTATCTTTCAATTGTGCTTATCACCTCAAAGGTTATTTCTACCAGCATTACCATCAGTCAAGACAATAAAGGAGAAACTTTAATAAAGAAGATTACATTATAATCGACTTTATTAAAGTAACTTTATAAAAGTTTCCATTTTGATCGACTTTTATAAAGCTACTTTAATAAAGTCGATTGAAATGAAATCTTTTTAATTAAAGTTTATTTAAAGTTTATTCATTATTCTACTAAACCATCAAGATTCCATTCGACGATCTCATCGCCCGCATAAGAAACTTGTGGTTTCTACTTTTCCTCATATAATATATCAGGATAAGAAGGACGAGAATAACAATTTGTAAGTTTTGAGTTTGGCCTTTCAATTCATTGATATGAGATAGTTTATCTTCAATAAATTGAGCTTCAAGTTTTTTTCCAAAATATCAACAGTATTGATATTCTTTGATGTTCCTAATTTGGATAATTGATACGCAAGTTCCTAGAAAATACTTGATTTTGTAGACAAAGAGTCCTTTTTCAGCTTAGGAGCAAATTTTAAATCAATTCAAGAAGAATTATCTTCCAATTGTGCTTATCACCTAAAAAGTTATTTCTACCAACATTACCATTAGTCAAGACCAATAATAGAGAAACTTTAATAAACAATATTCAATTATAACCAACTTTATTAAAGTAACTTCATAAACATTGATTCCATTTCGATCGACTTTATAAACATACTTTAATAAAGTTGATTGAAATGAAATCTTCTTTATTAAAGTTTATTTAAAGTTTATTCATTATTCTGTTAGACCATCAAGATTCCATCACCCTCATAGGAAACTTTTGGTTTCTTATTTTCCTCATATAATATATCATGATAAGAAGGACGAGAATAACAATTTGGAAGTTTTGAATTTGGCCTTTCAATGCATTGATATGAGATGGTTTATCTTCAATAAATTGAGCTTCAAGTTTTTTCTAAAATATCAACAGTATTGATATTCTTTGATGTTCCTAATTTGGATAATTGATTAGCGAGTTCCTAGAAAATACTTGATTTTGTAGACAAAGAGTCATTTTTCAGCTTAGGAGCTAATTTTAAATCAATTCAAGAAGAATTATCTTCCAATTGTGCTTATCACCTTAAAAGTTATTTCTACCAGCATTACCATCAGTCAAGACCAATAATGGAGAAACTTTAATAAACAATATTCCATTATAACTAATTTTATTATAGTAACTTTATAAAAGTTAATTCCATTTCGATCGACTTTTATAAAGCTACTTTAATAGAGTTAATTGAAATGAAATCTTCGTTATTAAAGTTTATTCATTATTTTGTTAGACGATCAAGATTCCATTCGACGATCTCATTGCCCGCATAGGAAACTTGTGGTTTCTTCTTTTCCTCATATAATATATCATGATAAGAAGGACGAGAATAACAATTTGGAAGTTTTGAATTTGGCCTTTCAATTCGTTGATATGAGATGGTTTATCTTCAATAAATTGAGCTTCAAGTTTTTTCTAAAATATCAATAGTATTGATATTCTTTGATGTTCCTAATTTGGATAATTGATTAGCGAGTTCCTAGAAAATACTTAATTTTGTAGATAAAGAGTTCCTTTTTCAGCTTAGGAGCTAATTTTAAATCAATTCAAGAAGAATTATCTTCCTATTGTGCTTATCACCTCAAAAGTTATTTCTACCTACATTACCATCAATCAAGATCAATAATGGAGAAACTTTAATAAACAATGTTCCATTATAACTAACTTTATTAAAGTAACTTTATAAAAATTGATTCCATTTCGATCGACTTTTATAAAGCTACTTTAATAAAGTTGATTGAAATGAAATCTTCTTTATTAAAGTTTACTTAAAGTTTATTCTTTATTCTGTTAGACCATCAAGATTCCATTCAATGATCTCATCGCCCGCATAGGAAACTTGTGGTTTCTTCTTTTCCTCATGTAATATATCATGATAAGAAGGACGAGAATAACAATTTGGAAGTTTTGAATTTGGCCTTTCAATTCATTGATATGAGATGGTTTATCTTCAATAAATTGAGCTTCAAGTTTTTTTCCAAAATATCAACAGTATTGATATTCTTTGATGTTCCTAATTTAGATAATTGATTAGCGAGTTCCTAGAAAATACTTGATCCTGTAGACAAATAGTCCTTTTTCAGCTTAGGAGCCAATTTTAAATCAATTCAAGAAGAATTATCTTCCAATTGTGCTTATCACCTCAAAAGTTATTTCTACCAGCATTACCATCAGTCAAGACCAATAATGGAGAAACTTTAATAAACAATATTCCATTATAACCAACTTTATTAAAGTAACTTTATAAAAGTTGATTCCATTTCGATGGAATTTTATAAAGCTACTTTAATAAAGTTGATTGAAATGAAATCTTCTTTATTAAAGTTTATTTAAAGTTTATTCATTAATTTGTTAGACCATCAAGATTCCATTCGACGAACTCATCGCCCGCATAGGAAACTTGTGGTTTCTTCTTTTCCTCATATAATATATCATGATAAGAAGGACGAGAATAACAATTTGGAAGTTTTGAATTTGGCCTTTCAATTCATTGATATGAGATGATTTATCTTCAATAAATTGAGCTTCACGTTTTTTTCTAAAATATCAACAGTATTGATATTCTTTGATGTTCCTAATTTGGATAATTGATTAACGAGTTCCTAGAAAATACTTGATTCTGTAGACAAAGAGTCCTTTTTCAGCTTAGGAGCCAATTTTAAATCAATTCAAGAAGAATTATCTTTCAATTGTGCTTAGCACCTCAAAATTTATTTCTACCAGCATTAATCAATAATGGAGAAACTTTAATAAAGAAGATTTCATTATAACCAACTTTATTAAAGTAACTTTATAAAAGTTGATTCCATTTCGATCGACTTTTATGAAGCCACTTTAATAAAGTTGATTGAAATGAAACCTTCTTTATTAAAGTTTATTCATTATTCTATTAGACCATCGAGATTCCATCGCCCTCATAGAAAAATTGTGGTTTCTTCTTATCCTCATATAATATATCATGATAAGAAGAACGGCAATAACAATTTGGAAGTTTTGGATTTGGCCTTTCAATTCATTGATATGAGATGGTTTATCTTCAATAAATTGAGCTTCAAGTTTTTTTCTAAAATATCAACAGTATTGATATTCTTTGACGTTCCTAATTTGGATAATTGATTAGCGAATTCCTAGAAAATACTTGATTTTTAGACAAAGAGTCCTTTTTTAGATAAGGAGCTAATTTTAAATCAATGAGTTTGAAAATTGTATTAAGGGGTCTTTTCTCATCTTTTTTGAATGAGGGAGCTTCAAGATCAGAATTGGCTTCAATTCTGAATAATTGAGAACACATAGACTGAATAACAATATTTGTATAATTGTTCCGCGATTGAATATTTTTGATATATTTGGCTGCAGTATTAGATTCTTCTAGTCTATCAACTGGAATTTGTTGAGAGGCGATGCAATAATTTCGATGTTTCCATGAGAAACAAATATTTCTTGCATTGGCGATGTCCAGAAGGAGTTTTTCGTTTTTATTTTTATTTTTAATTAAATTGGTATTTTGGGTAGAATTTTTGTTTTAGTAGTTTTCTTGCCAAAAAATTTGAAGTGTGCCCATTCATAAAAATTTAAATCTTCTGAAGAATCATAAAATTCTTCCTATAAAGATTCAAACTCAGTTTTTTAGAACATTTGTCTAAGAGTATGACGAAAAATTTTGACAGAAAGAGTTTGATCAATTTTGAACTCAATTTCTCTATTAATTGTAGAAGTAATAGAAAAAATTTGACAGAAAGAGTTCGATCAATTTTGAACTCAAATTTGACATTAAAATGTTTATCCAATCATTCTAATTGATTACGCAGCATATCGGACAACGTAGGAGAATCGATCTGTTTTGATCCATTATCTATATCGGTTGTATATTGAGTTTTTGGAATAGTCGATGTAAAATTGACTCCTAATTTATCAGAAGAAGTCGAAAATATTGATAATTGAGAAGGATTGTCAAATCTAATCTCGGATTTAGAAGAATAGGCCTTCGATAATTACTTGATGTCAATTCTTCATCAAAAAATCACCTTGACATGTCCATCTGAAAAGGAAAATATTTGATTTGGAATCAATCGAACAGGAGCAGGAATTGGGTTTTGAGCATTTTCAAAATCTCATTCAAGTCCTCTAGATTGAATATTTCATTGTTTCCTTTTGGAATCATGGCATTAGAATGATGAGTGTTGACTTTCATCAGAAGACTTTCGCCTTTAGGAGATGAGCAAAAAGCTCGAATATTGAGTTGAGTGTTCATAACCTTATAATATATACGATATAATACAGCAAATGCTTTGGAACGATCATCAAAATTCAAATTTTTGTTTGAATTTAAAGAGTAAAGGTATTAAGAATAGCTCCGCCATTGAGATTGACCATAAAATTAGGATAACAATTTGAAAAGACGGGACCATTTTTAAGATTTGATTCTAAAACAGATAATAATGAATTTTCAAATTTGAATAATCTTTTATTTCTAAAGGTTAAAAGAATGGAAATATCTAAAACAAGTCTAAACAAAGGTTTGACAACAATTTGTACAAGTCCTACATGAAGATATTTATATTTCTTCATATAGGTTTGAATAGTATCTTTTGAAAATAAATGTATTCGAGTTTTTTAATTTTTTATAGCTAGAGTTTGCTCAAAGGTTTTAATAACATAATCTTAACGAAAATCAAACCTTCTTATTTCATAGACAGAACTTTTATCTACTTTTGGAATAGTCCAGTTGTGCAATTTTTGTTTAATTTGAGCAATTTGAAGTTCATGAGAATTGAAAGTATCTAATGAAAATTCAGATGCACGTTCCTGATCTAATTCTTCATCATCGTGAAAGTGTTAGTTTTATAAGATCTTCTAAACTTAAACAAAATTATATTGACATATCATAGTATGCTTACATGATAGACTGAATCCAATTCAACCTACAACGGGACCACCCAACGCTCACTCGACAAAACAAGCTCACCAAAGCTATTCAACAGGCTCCAAGGTAACCAGTTTTTCCCTTAACATCTTACCTAAATTAATATAATCGCTTTAACCTCACCTTAATCAACTTGTGGCTCTGATACCAAAATGGCCCGGGTGATAATTAGTTGTGAAAATAGAACCGAAAAATCAAACTTATTAGAAAATATATAAATTTTATTAGAAACAAAAAAATATATATATATATATTCTGAAAAGTTTATTTTGAAAGTTATCCAAGTACAAGATTGATATTGAAAGAATGGAAGATAATAATGACAGAAAATTCAAATTTGCTTGAGATGCAAAAAATTAGACTCTAATATTTTTCGCTATATCCTAGACTTCAACATGAATTGCAATTTATTAGGAAGGCCTCGGATTTGAAAATCTATTGAATTGATCACAAGAATCTTGAATAGTAGAATCACATGGCTTTGTCTGCAGCTTGTCTTCCGCTTTTGAAAAAAATTTGTCCTTCCTTCCCAACTTTTTGAAATGCTTTATTAAAGCAACTTTAATAAAGCTGATTGTCCTTTGTATGTCGGCAAGGCTAGAAAAATAATTTATTTGCTGGCAGGCAGGCACATTTTGAACATGATATCTTTGGCTTTTTGAGTACGATATTGGTGAAATTTGTCCAAAAAACTAAAGCCATGTAGTCATTTAGCACCTTTTTTATTTTCTTGATCAATTAAATCGGGCTACTGCAAGATTAGCAATTTTTTTCTAAAACAATTGTCAGTTCTTCCGGAATTTTGCCTTGACTTAACATAGCCAACAATTTGATTTCTCAGTGAGAAAATCGGCAGTCTTCTCCTGTTCTTTTTTAGAAGGGGTATCAATATTCCTTTGTTCTTGAATGCATGAGTTAACTGCTTTAAGACAGCAATTTATTTCAGGAAATTTTGACCGTCATTTAATTTTGAATTATCTGGCCACTTTCTTGACATTATATTATGATCCAGAATTTTGAACAATTTGATAATCCCAGCAGAATTGAAAAAGTCTTTTGCCTCTATCTTGAAATGTTCGAATCCTTGACAAGTGAGACTGAGTAAAATAGTCTCGTCAAGCCCAAAATATTCGAACCAAGTTTGAAACCATTTTGGAAAATTATTTGAACAAGCTTGGTTAAAAAGAATAGGAAAACGTTAGACCGCGTATCAATATAATCAAAATAGTTGAAACGAGATTCAAATGAAACATCCTTACAAAAATTTCTCATTCCATGGACTGGTTTCCCAGTCTTCATAAGACCAAACCCTTTGAATTGAGATTTTGAAAAATCAACATGATTTTATTTTTGAGAACTTTGAGTATGAGTTATTGTGGCTAATCCATTTTTTACCGGAATGGCTTCATATAATCTCTAGATTTTTTGATATTTATAGGCAAGAAATGGAAATTTCGAAGAAGAATGTCTTGAAGACATTCATTAAGGGATGAATATCTATGAATCCGTGAAGTTTCCATTTCAAAAATTGGAAGGTAAACATGTTTGGTTAAAATATTGAAAGGTTTTTTGAGAATGGTTAATATCTGGTAATTTACCGGAACCAGTTTGTACAGCTTTTTTGAAATATGAAGGTTTAGTAGTTTTCTGGGTAGTCTTTTGAGTAGTCATTTGAAGAGGAACATTAGAAGCTGATATTATTTTTTAAGAATTTGAAGATGATTATACATAAGATTTTGAGATATAATCATCAATTATAAGTAGAGGAATTGAATATTTTTGTTTGTTTTTCTTCTTTGAGGAAGAAAAATCCATATTTCACTCAAGTGTATCACCCAACAATTTTCTTGCTCTACAGAAACTCTCTTGTTATGAAATCTGCAAAATGGTTTAATTTTCCTTGTATATATAGAATTTTAAAATCAAAGCAATATAGAATAACTTGTCATCTTGCGAAAATTTGTTTTGAAACAAGGTTTTTTACGTCTTTTTGCAATACGTCTTTTGATACTTTACAATCAATTTTTAAAATTAATTCTTTATTGATTAAATCATCTTAAAATTTTTAAATACATAAAACAATTAATAAAATTTCTTTTTTGACAATAAAATAATTTCTTTAAGGGACAGTACATACTCATGTATGGAATCTAACTAGTTGTTCTTGATTTAACGTTTTTTTGAATTTGCTTTAACACCCCCACCATACCCAAGGTCAGGTGCATCAGTCCCAACGATAATAGAGGTTGTAGGTCAAGAATTGAAAGATATGGTATGCTTTTGACAGCTGCTTTAACTTTTTGTACTGCTAAAGTATACTCGTGACTCCATGTGTCAGGATTCTTTTATGGTCTTTTGAAAATAGAGCATATGTAAGTCTAATTTCTTTAATAAAGTCTGGCATATGAATTAACACATCAAGGAATCTTTGCAGACTAGTTTTTCAAGAATTTCGTCGAAAATTTATCGGCGAAATCAAGACTTCTTTGAATAGGAGTAATCGTTCCTAAATGAAAATTATGTCCTAGAAACCTAATACTTGTTTGACATAAAACAACATTTTTAGAAGAGATTGCTAAACTATTTTTCTTAATGATATGAATGAATGTATTGAGAAACTTGAAATGTAGTTCTATACTTTCAGAAAATATTAAAACATCATCAATGTAAACAATAATGAAATTTGAAAATGAATTGAAAATATCATTCATAATTTTTTGAAACTCAGAATGAGTATTTTTAAGATCAAAAGGCATAACATTCTATTCGTATTGACCAAAATAAACATTAAATGCAGTTTTATATCTATTTTCTTCTTTAATTTGAATTTGCCATAGATCAAAAGGCATAACATTCCATTCGTATTGACCAAAATAAACATTAAATGCAGTTTTATATCTATTTTCTTCTTTAATTTGAAGTTGCCAAAAGCCAGATTTCATATCAAATTTAGAGAAGATAGTGGCTTTGAAGAGTCGATTAAGAAGATCTTTTTTTTAAGGTAATGGATATCCTTAATAGTCGTAAAGAACTTGAATCATTTTGTGAACAATATGGCTATGAGAAAATTATTCCTCCCTCAAAAAGACTTGATCATCAATGTAATGTAATTTCTTCTATTAAGAGAAGAAATTAATTTAAAACTGATCAATCTAGAGATGTTAAAAATTTTCTACAATTATTTCAAAAAACAAAATTCAAAAGAGGAAATTGAATCTTTCTAGGAAGAATTTTATGATTATCCAGAAGATTAAAGTTTTTATGAATTGGCATTTTTCAAAATTTTTGACAAAAAACATTTTAAAAAGAAAACTGTTCAAAATACAGATCATCCAAAAAAGATGTGGAAAACTTCTTCGGGAGATACAATTCAATCTTCTCATCCTCTTGTGCAAGAAATAGTTGTTTCCCAAGGAAATACTGAATTCTTGCTTCGCCTCTCAAAAACATAACTGCTAAACGATCAGATGAATCTATGGTCGTTGCTAAAGATATTAAAAATATTCAAGCACATAACAATTATACCAATATTGTTCTTCAATCTGTTTGTTCTCAACTAAACAGGATTGAAATAAATTATGACGTTGAGAAAACTTCCTCTTCAAAATTCATGAAAAAGAAAATTATAATTCCAACTTTCTGTAGAATTCCTGAAGTTGCTTCTTCAGACAATAGTCTAATTCTGAGACAAAAGTTTTGAAAGAACTTGCCACTCAGTTATCAAAAATTTCATCTTCAAAAAACATCAATACTATTGATGAAATTGAATATCAATTCGATATTGAAGAGATTCCTCAAATTAATAAGGTAAGGGGACAAACTACCGAAGTTCCTCCTTATTATCATACTCATACTGCTCCTGATTTACTTTTTGAAGAAAACCTCCAAAGCAAACTTCCTTCGCGATAAATCTATTGTTTTAAAAGGAATATAGATGGTCTTTTTAAATATCAAATTATTCAATTTTGCGAAAAATGGTTATATGCTATAATGCATACATTGTTTCAAATATTAATGTCGTTGCTGCCTGTAATGCAATTATCATTGGTTTTGTTGGATACTTGAAAAATTGGTGGTTTAATTACATGACAGAAGCAGAAAGAAATGATATTTCAAATGCTGTTGATAATCAAGGATAAAATAATAGTTTTATGACTTCGATTTATTCTATTATCAAACATTTTGTCGGAAATCCTACTTCTTTTGTTGAAAAGAATTATGATATTCTCATGAATCTTCATTGTCCTACTTTACAAGATTTTAAATGGTACAAAGATACTTTCATTACAAGAGTTATGCTAAGGCAAGATTGTGATGAAT
>CAIGRP010010192.1:0-34455 GCA_903798385.1 Fraxinus cuspidata | reverse complement strand
TTGTAAAATTTACAACTGTTAGAGTAATCCCGGCTTTAACCATGTTTAACTAGGAATTCGTTCAACTGGATGTCAAAATAGTATTTTTTTAAATGGTGATTTTGATAAAGTCATTTACATGAAATAACCTAAAAGTTTTGAAATAAACAAGAAATCCGACTTAGTATGCCTTCTTAAAAAATCTCTATATGGCTTAAAATAAGCTCCAAGACAATGGTACAAGAGACTTGATAATTTTGCACTTAGACTTGATTTTAAAAGAAGTAATTTTGATACATGTCTTTATTGCAAATGAAGTGGTAGAGAAGATTCACTTTATCTACTTCTTTATGTAGATAACATGCTTTCAGGTAAGTTATGACATAAAGAGATAGAGTTAATAAAAATCAAATTAAAATCTGCATTTGAAATGAAAGACTTAGGTCCCGACAGAATGATTTTAGGTATTGAAATTAAGAAAATAGAAGAGAAGGCACACTAAATCTCAGTCATAAATCATACATTCTAAAACTGTTGGAAACATTTGCTATGTTTGTTTCTAAAAGTGTCAGCTTGCCTTTACCAATGAACAATTTCCTAAATCTAAAGAAGTGTTTGCGAGAATGGAAAAAGTGCCATACTCTAATGCAGTTGGTCTATTATGTGCTTAATGGCCTACTCCAAACCTGATATGGCGTATTCTATAAGTTTTTTCAGTAGATATATGTCCAATCCTGGAGAAACTCATTAGGAAGCTATGAAATGACTTCTCGGATATATCAAGATAACTTTTGATTGGGGAATTCAATTTAGGAAACAATTTGATGATATTGTTTTGAGAGGATATACTGATTCTGACTATGCAGGTGATAGGGATAATAGAAAATCCACTTTAGCTTATATGTATACTTCATGCAATTCATGTATAAGTTGGAAATCCTAACTTAAAAATTTATTGCCTTATCATCTACTGAGGAAAAATATATAGCTGCCACAGATGCTATAAATGAGTGAATAAAGTTAAACGGCCCTACTAATTGAATTTGGTTTTATGAAAGATGTTGTTCTTTAAACAATTCATGGATTGTTTAAGTCAGCTGAACATTAATTCTTGCTGATTTGTGTATGAGGTGAGCAAGCAAATGATGTAATGACATGGAGTAACCATTGATGATGAAACTGGAACCATTGTACCAAGGTGGAGATTGTTGGAATGTGGAACAATGTTAAACGAAGCATGATGTGGTTGAAGTGGATAAACTGACTGTTGACTGAAATTGGTTTGCTGACTCTTAAAACGTGTTCTGTTTTTGAATTGCAATGGTCAACTAAAAAACACATTTTGAAAACACGTTTTTGTTTGTGGAATAGTTCAACAGGATGTTGCCAAGTGTTGTCTCCTTTACCGTTGTATGGGTAACCTTTTGGTAGCTCCTATACATACACCCGTCAATTTTAGGGTTTGAATTAATTCATTCATCTACTTTTTGCTGACTTTTGGTTCTTCTAGGTTCTTCAATACTCTCCGTCTCTGTCTGAAGTCTATTCCTCTTTTGGATCCGATCTTGAGTGATCTGTAATATGGTACGAAAGATGATTTGTTGTTCTTGAGTGAACTGTGTTCTGTATTTGAGAGAGATCTTTGTAATTTTGAGCGATTACGTTCTTGAAGCCTTGATATTTGGTGCATTACATATTTTTGAAGTACATTTGAGAGTTCTAAAAACCATTTGTGATTGCTGCACAATTGGTTCATTTGATCGTTGTATCCTGGAAGTGATTGTCCGGTCGCAGCAGTTATCGACGGGCANTTTTTGAAGTACATTTGAGAGTTCTAAAAACCATTTGTGATTGCTGCACAATTGGTTCATTTGATCGTTGTATCTTGGAAGTGATTGTCTAGAGAGGTCGCAGCAGTTATCGACGGGCAATTTCGTTTTTGTTGTGAATTTCTAATGCCTAGATGTGTTTTTATATAGACAAAAAATTGGTGTAACTCCCTACACCATGATCTAGTATTATATGCAGGTTTTATGGTTAGTGGTAATGGGTTGTTAATATTGAGGCAGTTAAAAACTACCATAATTTACTGGCTAGTTGAGGGATGAAAGCTCAAATGGGGATTAGGAACTTTGTTCTGAACATCTTGCTTTAGGGCAAAATTCCTTGTGTTCATATTTTTACTTTCAATTCTTTACTTTTCTGCCATTTTTGTGAGATAAAATCCCCTAATATTTTGAACATAATCGTAACATAGCCTCTTTGACTTCAATCTCTGAGAAATTGATCCATTAATAATGAGATTCTCCTGTATCGTAATATGTCCATAAAAGGTTCAATCGTTGGTGGAGAGGAAGCGAATAGTTTTGAGAAATAGTTAATCATCACTTGGGCGACTTCATCATAGTCTTATCGCCAAGTACCCTTCCATTTAGTAAGCCTATAATTTCATTTTTCATCCTTTAATTACTAGCCATGTGATGGGAAATGTTGTATTTCTATCACTCATAGCTAACTAGTTTGTTTTTTTGCACATTGTGACCAATATACATCTTCTTGTTCTTTAAGTCTATCTAATTTAGCCTCTAGTTGGATTATAGCACTTCAGTCGGATTCCTCTTGTTTTCTACAATACATCGAAATACTGATTCTATGTGGCAATGACCCTCTATGTTTTTCATTACAGTTGCAAAGTTTGGAAGTATAACCTTGTAGCCTTTTTAGATCAATAACCAATCTCTAGTCACCCAACCTTCTTTATTTGTGTCAATATACCCCTCATCTATGAGCGAGAG
The DNA here is from genome assembly GCA_903798385.1 of Fraxinus cuspidata. NCBI lineage: Eukaryota > Viridiplantae > Streptophyta > Magnoliopsida > Lamiales > Oleaceae > Fraxinus > Fraxinus cuspidata. The sequence goes on along the minus strand of CAIGRP010010192.1, from coordinate 31,681 downwards.
GGTTCCAAATCTGAAAATTTTCCTTCTCTCTCTTTAGCTCGTATTATGTGGCTTTAACTCAATACTGATATATATCTAAATTGATATATACATTTACCAAAAGAAAAAGAATGTCAGGAAATCCAACACGGGCAGCCGTTGGTGCTCGCCGGGTGCTGGATTCACCTCTGGCTGCCATAATAGCCAACGTATCTCATACCATGACTTGGTCAAATTCAACTTGAGCATCTAGATAATTAGGGTATGTTTGATATGGCAAGAATTCCATGGAACTTGGAAAGAAATTCCATCTTCTACCAAAAGTCATGTTTGATTGGGAAAATTTTCTTGGCAATTCATTTTCCAATTTTTGCTTCACACGGTTCCAATTCGTTGCTTTTGTAGAAAATCAATTTCCAACAATTTAGTGGGATTTGGTTTTCCAGGTAACTTTTTTCTTTTTCTTTTTTGCAATAAAAACAAATTCTATCCCTAATTGTAAAAAAATTTATCCCTTTAATGGACAATTTTTATGTAAAACAAAGCAAACGAACACCAAAAGATCCAAAATTTCCATATTTTCCACGTGAAAAAATTTACTAATCAAACACAATTAATTAACAATTCCCAGTAAAATAATTATAGGCAACTCAATTCCTTATAATTCATTTTCTTTCCACCCAAATTTCATTCTTGCAATCAAACGGACCCTTAGTAGAAAACTCATTAATTATAACTAAAATGCTCGCTGACAAAAGAAGAAGCAGTCCTCCAACTCATTGAATGTTCCCAGCTTTGCTATTGCTCAGACAATTCCTGCAAGCGTACTATATCATTGACAAGTAATAGATTTGATGAGTTGAGAGTATTATCCCATATGGAATAAACTTTAAATTGGATTGTATCAACTCGTTATCAAACTTGAACATAAAACAACAAGACAAATTATTGTTTATTATTCTAAGTTATCTACTAATTATCTAAGATACTTTTAAACCTAGACCTTGTTTAGTAAAAATCAAAATTCAGATTTTAATTTAAACAAAAGTCAACAACTAATTTTAACCATACATTTTATGGGATCACAACTTTTTGACCATACATTTCATTAACTTTTATTGAAATATATTTAAAAATTGATTTTTTAATCCCCACAAAACAGGGGCTAAATATAATATGTGTGTTTAAAATCTAAATCCACCTACTAATATCCTATTTTCAATTCCAACTATGTAATTTTATTTTTACATTTTTGACAATCGATAATGTATTCAACTTTTTTTTTTCAAAATAAATTAATTCTATTTTCAAAATATGACTTGTTCATATTCATATTCTGAATTTGAATGAGTAGAACATATTCAATCACACTATTATCTAGGTGATAATGCATTTAATAACATGATTATCTAGGTGATCGTAAGCGCAATATTTGTTATTCCTAACACCTATTGCATGTGTATCAATCATGTTGCCCTACAACATGCAACTAATTACCAAATTGATGATCAAACAATTAAATAATGCAACGAGCATGCATAATTAATCAAGAAACACAAGTACCAAACTAATTGTCTTTGAATTAAAAATAAATAAATAAAGAGTTCATTTTCATTCAAGACAAAGTAACCTAATTTAACATGTTTCTAAATATAGAACAGTAAAAATAATGACAAAAATAATCACTCAAAATCTTTATAAATATAAGAAAAAAAATGTTACAGTCTAATTCTTGTTCTTGATCTTCAACTTCGAGCTTTGATTCTTCAATTTCATGATGTTTCTTAATTCAATCCACATGCTAGATTTGTTTCTCCTCTCCAATGGATATTGAATTGGCCCTCGTTTCTTCATAGATTTTAAGGATAATTGCAGCAAAAACTCCAAACCTTTGAAATACTAGCAGATTTTTCACAAACCTTTAATTTGTTGTAACCATCACTCCTAACATTTTCAAACGTTGCAGGTGAAACCCTTGTAGACAGTTTCCATCCATAATTCTATCGGTTGACCAAAAATTTAACTTTGACCACATTTTTAATATTTTTGAAGGGACAAAAGAGTAACTTTTCATTTATCATATTAAATAATTAAATTAAAAAAAAACACATGCACAATCATCTTCTTCCTCTCACCTCTCACCCACCCCCACCTCAAAACCTCCATTTGGATAAGTTTTCTTCGAATTCGTAAATAGGGAATTGATAAAATTTGTAAGGCGGGCTCCAAGGGAAATAGGTTGTTTCATCTTATTTAAATTGGCATAAATCTTCCTGGCCTAGGTTTCGATTGATTAAATTGTCAACCACTTTATTTTCCTGCTTTTTTTTTTTCAGAGAAACTCCTCATTTTGGTTATGAAATAAGTGATTTTCAACATGTGCACTTGTTCTTACAGGCTTAAGCTTAGGTACAAAAAAATAAATTCTTGACTTCGTTAAATTTGAATCCTTAAAAAACTCTGAATCGGATGAAGAAAGTGTTCCAAAACTGCCTGAAGGACTCAAATTTGAACTAAAAAAAACATCAAATCATTTTCTTGTATCCATAAGTTCTCCAATTTTGCCCTTCTTTGAGCAATAAATTTCTCATTAATTTCTTTCTCCCTCCACAGAATTCTCATTTCTTTATCTTCTTTGCTGCTAGTTTTTACCCTTTCAACCCCATGTCTTTTAGATGGGCAGTAGCAGGTGGTTGATGGAGGCGGAGGCGGAGGCGGGTAGGTGAGAGTTGAGAAGAAGAAGATGATTGTGTGTATGTTTTTTTTATTTAATTATTTAATGTGAGAAATGGAAAGTTACTCTTTTGCCCCTTTTAAAATATTAAGAATTTGGTTAAAGTTAAAATTTTGGTTAACTAACAGAATTGTGGATAAAAACTGTCTAAAATGACTTCACCTACAAAGTTTAGAAAGGTTAGGGGTGTTGACTGCAACAAATCAAAGATTTGATCTACTAGTGTTTCAAAGGTTTGGGGCTTTTGCTACAATTATCTCTAGATTTTATGACATGAATGGATTTGAAAGATGATAAAGAGAGATCCATGAATGTTTGCCCATCTTTCTTATTTATAAAAGGTGAAATTAGGTCAAGAAATATGTCTAAATTGGGTTCTAAAAGAGTTCTGATCAAGCCCCTATTTGTTATAAAGCTTAGTCTGTGTAATGAACATCAAGCTTGGGAAGTTTTCACGGACTAGAATCTACAAACGGACAATACACACCCCCATCACACGTGCATTTTGTTGGATTATGTGCCCATATAGTATAATTTTACTCTGATAAAATAACAACTTTATAATAAACAAATTCATTTTTATTTATTTATTTCTAATGCATTTATTTGATATTGAGCATGAGAATAAAAAAGCTAATGGTCATTATGATAGTATAAGTTGGACGCTTGTGTTGACAAGTACAATCTAACACAACTTATATTTTGATCATAAATAAAATTGTTCACAACATATGTATATAAGAGTTAACACTTTGTACTAGAATGTCGTATTGTTAACTAGATTTGTCTTTATCACGGAAATGGTTTAATGGTTACACTAGAAGTGTATTGGGCGGACCAATGTATTGAGTTTAATTATATATCATAATCAAGCAAAAATCTAAATTTCACTTGATCACTGGATATTTCATCTAAATATCTTGATATGGTCATATAAATCTTCTGTGAGTTTAATGTTCATTTGATTCACCAATCGGTGACACTACTTTGGTTAGTTAAATATCTCCATATGTTGGGAGCTTTTATAGTACTGGAGTGGAAAACACAAATTTGTGTCGGTGATCGTCATCTAAAAAATGGGTCGAGTGACTGTTTAAGTATTTTTTGTTGAATGATTATAAACCTGAGCTTTTTATTTGGCGATGACTAAATTTTGACATTTATGGATGATTTACATGACAATTAATTAAAATATAACTTAAGTTGGTGAGAATAATTAGAGAGGTAAAATAGTCATTCAGGTTCATTCCAATATAATTTAATTTTTATATATATTTTTTTCAAATTAGGCCCAGAGAAGGATAGAAAGGTGCAAGAGTAGAGATAAGATAAAGGAATTTTTATTTGATTGATATAAAATTTTTGAAATTACAAGATTGAAAATTAAAATTGAAGAATACAAAAGAAAGCTTTTAGTTTACAAGAATAATTTAAAACCTTCTTGAAGGTGAATATCTCCCGCTATTTCACACTTGAAGAAGTCTCATACTTCCTTATATAGATGAAACTTTGGACTTCAAAACTTCTTGAATTTGATTAAAGAATCTTAAAGGACGATTTGGGGAGCATCAAAATATGTCATTTGTCCTTTGTTTGCCATGCTTTGAATGCTTTTGAAAATAATTTGTGCTTCCGCCTAACTTATTCAATTATGGACTATTAATTTAATAAAGGAATCCATTTTTTTTATTATTGGCAAGGGTAGAAGAATAATTTGTTTGATGGCAAACACATATTGAAAATAGATTATTTTGCTTTTTGAGGCATGTATTATTTTAACTCGTCAAGAAAACTGGGTTCATATAGTCATTTAGAGGAAGTATTCATTTGAATTTCTTTTTCAATTAAATCATCAATATTATCAAGACCAAAGTACATATCTTCATTGCTTTATTTATAACATGATGTATCGGTTTGAGAAGAACTTTCCTCTTTTGATTCTGACTTTTTGAAGTTGCTTCAGCCAAAGAAGCAATCCTTTCCGAAACAGCTTGAAGTTCTTCTGGATTTTTGCATTGTTTGAACATAGCAATGAGTCTTGATTTTTCAGCGAGGAAATCGAAACTTTTGTCAAGTTTCCCTTTAGATAACTTTGGAATGCTAGCATTTTTCTATTCTTGAATCCAAGAATTTATTGCTTTAGGGCAGCAATTGGTTTCATGCAAATTTAACCACCATTTGATTTTTAATCTCTGGATATCTTTTTAACATTATATTACGATTCTAGTTTTTGAACAAATTGATAGTCCCAATAGAAAATCCATGAGACTTTGAGGTGATGAGCGAATTCAAATAAAAGATTTCCTTGAGACATAAAAATTTGTTTGCCTCTCGTTTGAAATGTTCAAACCTTTGAAGAGTAAGACTAGGTAAAATATTTTCTTCAAGCCCAAAATGCTCAAACCAACCATTTTGGAAAATTTGGAGAATCTTTTTTTATTAAAAAGTATAAACTAAGAATGAGTAACTGGTCTAAAGTAAACAAATTAAACCAAGCTTCTAGGTAATCAAAATAATTGAAAAGAAATTCAATTGAATAATCTTTAGAGAGACACATTTTCTTCTCTTTCCATGGTTCCTATCCACAGTCTTCAAATGACAATGCCCTATTGATTGAAATTTTTAAAAAAACAATATGATTTTCTTTCAAAAAAATTTTAGTATGAGTTATTATAGCCAATCCAGAATTAATGAGGATGGCTTCATAATAAGCTCTGGTTTCTTGATGTTTTTATGCGTAAATTGAAAATTTGATGGAGAAATATTTTGAAGGCATTCTTCAAGGGAAGAATATCTATGAATCCAATATGTTTTTTTTCGAAAACAGAAATATGAACATTTTTGGTAATGTAATGAAATGATGGAGGGAAGGTTAATATCTGGTAATTTACCAGATCCGATTCGGAGAGCCTTTTTGAAATTTGAAGGCTTTTCTTCTAAAGGTTTTGAGTAGCTTTGACAGAAGGGGTTTTTGAAGTTAAGGTAGTTTTATGAGAGGTAGAAGAGATGTGTTCTTCATTTTTTTATCCTTTAAAATAATTTTGAATATAATCTTCGATAGGAATGATTGGCATTGAGGCCTTATTTTTATTCTTCTTCTTTGGAGATGAATAATCCATCTCTTTAAAGATTTCTCTCAATTTGAATAATTCTCTATTTTTTCTCACAACTTTCTTTCTTTCTTTTGTAAGAACTCTATGGTGAGGACGTCTATAAGAAAGTTTGATGATCCTTGTATATATAGAATTTCAAAATCAAAGCAAGATAGAATTGCTTTCCATCTTGCAAAAATTTGTTTTGAAACAAGGTTTTTACGTCATTTTACAAGACATTCTTTGATGCTTTACAATATGTTTTTTAAATAAAATTTGTAATGATTAAATCACCTTGAAATTTTGAAATACATAAAATAATTGATAAAATTTCTTTTTCGATTGTGAAGTAATTCTGTTGAGGACCAGTCCAAGCACTTGAGTGGAATCTGACGAGCTGTTATTAACTAAACTGTTTTGGAATCTATTTGAGGACACCACAAAACGCTTCAATTTCAACAATAATTAAAGTATTGGGGGTCAAGAATTGATAAAACACGTAATACTTTTGATAGCATTTTTCACTTTTTGTATTGCCACAGTATGCTCGTGGCTCCATGGGATCGGATTCTTTTGAAGTCTTTTGAAAAGAGTAATGAATATGATCCTTATCTCTTTGATAAAGTCTCCTACATAATTGTCGCACCCTAAAAATCTTGAAGGCTAATTTTGTCCAAGATTTCATCAGAAAATTTGTTAGTGAAATCTAGACTCCTTTGAATAGGTGTAGTGGTTCATGAATGAATGTTATGCCTTAAGAACCTAATGCTTGATTGACATAAAACAACATTTTTAGAAGAGACTACTAAACCATTATTTTTTATGACATGAATGAATGTATTGATATACTTGAAATATTGTTTTAAACTTTCCGAAAAGATTAAAACAACATCAATATAAACAATAATAAAATTTGAATAAGGATTGAAAATATCATTCATAAATTTTTGAAATTCTGAATGAGCATTTTTTTAGACCAAATATCATAACATTCCATTTATATTGACCAAAATGAACTTTGAATGCAGTCCTATATCTATCTTCTTCTTTAATTTGAATTTTCCAGAATCCTGACTTCATATCAAACTTTGAGAAAATGAAATATTTGAACAATCTGTTCGAGAGATCTTTCTTTTGTGTAATGGACATCTAATCCATTGAAGAGTTTTATTTTAAGGTTTGTAATTAATAACCAAACGAGGTGCTGCTCGTTCGATTTCAACAAAATTGTTAACATAAAGTGCTGAAGAACTCCAATGTGATTTACTTGGATGGATAAGCTTTATATCCAATAAAGCCTTGATTTCCTTGATACAGTGATCAAGACAGTCTTTGTTCATTTGAATAGGTTAAGATTTGGCATGAATATTTGATTCATGAAAATCTTTTAATTTGAATTTTCCAAAATCCTGACTTCATATCAAACTTTGAGAAAATGATATATTTAAACAATCTGTTCGAGAGATCTTTCTTTTGTGTAATGGACATCTAATCCATTGAAGAGTTTTGTTTTAAGGTTTGTAATTAATAACCAAACGAGGTGCTGCTCGTTCGATTTCAACAAAATTGTTAACATAAAGTGCTGAAGAACTCCAAGGTGATTTACTTGGATGGATAAGCTTTATATCCAATAAACCCTTGATTTCCTTGATACAGTGATCAAGACAGTCTTTGTTCATTTGAATAGGTTAAGATTTGACATGAATATTTGATTCATGAAAATCATGAGTATAAGGAAGGGACACCACGTGTTTCTTTCTATTCCAAAGTGCATTTGGAATAGTAGAGTATATATCTTCCTCGATACATTTCTAAAAGAGAGATCTTTGTAATAATAGAGGAATCTTTTAACTATTCCTTGATTCTTTGAAATCTAATTTCTTTTTTAAAAAATTGAATATGCTTTTTCTTGAAGTTAATATTATTAATAATATATGAAATAGAAGCTTCTTTCAATGTATTAACATTTTTGTAAGAAAGAGAATTTGTAGATTTGAAAGTGATTTCTTGTCCAAAATTTTTTGTAGTTAGACCTTTTGAATCATCTTGAAAATGATAAATTTGAACAATAAAAGGAGTTCCAGAATTACTTCTTGTTTTAAATCTTTTACGACATAAAATATATTTTGAAACAAATATTTGAATTACAAATATGAGTTTTTGAAAGTTTATATTGAATATTGAGCTTTTTTTCACTAACACCATATAAACGCTCAGTGGTTTGTTCTAAATATTTTATAGGTACAATCCTTCTCTAATACAATTTTGATCGGTACTAAAATTAATTAAGTCTCTAGTCGCAAGTTTGAACTCTTTATTGATAATAATAGTCATTTTGCAATACCATTTTTGAAGTTGAATATGGCTAATAACATTAACTTTTTCTTCTTCAGTTTGACAAATTATAGAGTTTTTTGAAGATTGGGAAAGAATCTCTTCATCAAAAGAGTCAAATACAGTAATGGCTCGATTATCTCGTTTTGTTTTCAAGAGAACAATTTACATATAGACATCTTTCATTTGATTTTGTAAAATTAAAATATGAGATTTCATTTAGATCTTAAATTAGAACCGGATGATTTTGAGATTCAGCTTTGAATCTATTGATAATATTTTTAATAATATAAGACTCATCAAGAGATACATTTGGTTTTGAAGAGAGAGGAGACTTGAAATTTTTCTTTAGTCAACGGCTGTCAATTTTCTCAACTATTTTTCTTCTTCTTTAGTAAGAACATTTATAGTTTTATGACCACAAATTTCTTTGGATTGATTTGAAGAAGATGATGAAGAATTAGAATTAGTTTCAACATCAGAATCCAGAGGATGCTTATAGACCATTTCTAATTCGGAATTAGGAGTTTCTTCTTCTAAGGAATTGATTAAATTGAGAAGCTCAAGTTTAATATTTTCATCAATTTGAAGATTATTAATCTTACCTTTCATAAGATACTTTTGGAATAATTTCATGTTTGTTTACATTTCCAACTTGTAACATTTGATTTTTTTTTTGAAAAATATTTCTTTGAAAATCATTTTTTAGAAAAAAAAAAAATTTTGAATAAGGTTTTTGAAAATTACTTTTTCTTTTATAGGAATGTAAACTTTTTCTCTTTAATTTTGAAGAAGGAAGAGTAATTTTCTCAAGGACAAATTGTTCACAGAATGATCCAAAGTTCTCGACGACTTTTAGATCTTTTTTATTTTAATTTGGCTTTGAATTTAATATCATTACAAAGAGCAAAACCTTCTTTATTGACAAAATGAATAATTTCTCCATATGGAATATCATCTTTGTACTAACTTTTGATATTTCTCATTCTTTCTGTAAGGAGTTTTAGAAGTCCAGATATAAATCTTTCTTCCCAATAAGATTGATAACAATCTTCACCTAGTAAGACACAAGTTAAAAACATGTCCTTATACTACTTGAAATCATGATGTTTGGAACAATGAAGATTCATGAGAATATCGGATTGTCTATTGAGTACAGCAACAAGTGTTTCGATAAAATGTTTGATGATACTGTAAATGAGGACAATGAAGTTGTCATTTTCACTAGTTTCATTATTGCATCATATATCACTTTTTAGATTGACATTTACAAAAATTAAAAATATCACATTTTAATAATTTTGACAAAATTGTCACTTTATGACTTTTTTGGCCCCTCTTAAAAATTTAAATACCTTAGGTGTTTTTAAATAAAGTTGATTTGATTAGATGAAAAAATACAAAAAAGTGGGTAAACATCATACGAACTAACCCCACCCCAAAGCAAACTCATGTTTGCCAAGAATTATATATCTTTACACTCAAAAAAATCCAGAACGAGAAGAAGGAAAAGGGTTCCAGAAACAGTGAAGTGTTCAATGAATATGGGTCGATGACAAAAGGGGGATCCTGGTTTGGCTAAAGAAGAGAGATCGGGCATTTTTTTACAGGCGCCGACAAATCAAACCTTTATATTTTATTTTAGACTTAAATGTTTGGAACAATTTGTGCTTTGTTTGTGTTATGGTTGGTTGTGATTTGAAGTTGAGGGAAAAATTCATATCTAGGGGTTTCGATTTCATGAGTGACCATATTCATGTTCCTAAAAAAATTGAGATGTTCAAGCATTTTCCGTGTAATATTGGGTAGATGTTTTAGTGTGTTCGATTTTTAGGTTTTTTGAAAACCTAGATTTGTTCCTTTATTTTTGCTCTTTTTTGTTTGTTTCTATTTTTTGAACTAGATTTGTTCCTTTATTTTTGCTCTTTTTTGTTTGTTTCTATTTTTGAACTAGATTTGTTCCTTTAGATGTGTAACTAGGATTACTTAATGTTTAATAGCCTTTCTACTTTGCTAATGAAAAAGTGAAAATACGAGAAAAATATAGTGCGCTTTTATTTAGTGGATTACATCTATGCTTACACTAGAAGCAAAAATGTATGAAGACTTAGTGCACTCTTATTTAGTGTTGGTTGTATGGTTTTAGCAATTTTGCTTGATTTTGAAGTTTCATAGAGGATTTTTTTCCAAATATGTTATTGTTTTGGAGGTTATCATTAAGTTAAATTCTTGTTATATTGGACCGTGATTATGGTTTTAAGCTTGTATCAAGTTAGTCTCATTTTTTTGATGCAATATGATTCAATTTGAGGATTCAAACATCTTATTCATGTTGGCATATGGAGAGTTTACATGTCGTTCTTATGGAACCCATCTATCGAAATAAACTATCAATCTTGATAGTTATATTTTGGATTTCTCGACAATTGGTTCTTATTTGTCGACAATTGTGATACAATGCCAAACTTGTTTCAACCAGGTGTGTAGCTCGATTGTGTAACTTTTATTATTTGTGTATTGTAATGATGGTTCGGTCTAACTATATTCAAATAAGTTTACAAAGTTGATCTAGGTTAAATTTTTGTAATTAATTCGATTGCCTGTGTGAATTACATCCGTGCTATCCTGCATTCGCTAACAATGAAATACATAGTCGAGCTTGCCTATATTGCATTGTTGTCCATCGACTACACCTTTCAGCCTAATCTAGGTTGACACCACAAATTCTACCCCCAAAAACCATATTTTGACTACGTTTCAACTATATAAACTGTACTTGAACCGTTAATTTTTTAAATTAAATCTAATGATTAAAATTGAATGAGACTGGTTTTTCAAGCACATTAATTGATAACAACCTCAAATGACCAACAACTAATGTAAGAACAGTACAAAAAATCTAAAGTTAAATCACGAATAGAAAAAAACTTGAACTTTATGTGATAGGCATTCAAAGTTTCGCCATCAACCGTAGGACAAGTCCTGCGGGTTATTAGAACAAAACGTCCCTACATTTAAAGTTTAGTGTGCAAAACATTCCAACGTTCCAATTTTTTGCATTTTCACCCCTATTTCCACATTCCATTGTGAAAATCGTCATTTTTATACATTTTCACAATAAAATGACAATTATACCCTCCTATTTAAATTTTAAAAAAAAGAATAAAAAAGAATAAATTGCAACTATGCTATCTAATTTTTCAATAAAATACAAATAAATCTCAAATAAATAATTTAAAAAATCAAAAACAAAAATCATCCCCTTTCTCTCCACCTCTCGTTTGAAACACCACCCGACCGCCACCTTAGCCACCGGAAACCACTATGGTAGGGGTGCGATACATGGATTTAGAGTTGTTACTGATTCATTTTTCATACATTTTTTGAAATTATCTTCTACTGAGCGTTAGGCTTGGGGATTTTTGGGTCATGTAAGAGTGTGTGTCTCTCATTCTATTGTGACACAAATCTTCTTTTGCTTCTTTTGAGGGGGTAGCCAGAGCTCCGGCCTCGGCGGGTTTTAAAGACCCTTAGCTGTTACAAAATCATTCTTAAAAAATTGTGAAAATAATTCTAATTTTTGTGAAGTTTTCATTTTTTTGATTTTTTTTCTCGAATTGGAAAAGAGATGCTGACCTTGGCTTGCTTCACAGACGTTTTTGTAGCGCCTCCTTCTGGCTACACCTTTGCTGGGGAAAGCGTTCTTCCGACTTCAAAGGTGTTATCTTCCTCCGGTGAACCTCCGTCTACAAACACCACCGTCGCCTTTACTGCCATACCTGCCACCTGGGCACTCTCTCAATTTGCCGCACTCTACCGAGTTGACAGGTGGGGTGCTCCTTACTTCACCGTCAACTCCTCTGACAAGGTGGTGAAAAAGTTCTCGGAGCCGAAATCTCCTAGCGGGCTCAGGCTTCAACTCCTCTCATTGTGCGCTTCCCATATCTAGTTTGGGGGAGACGGCTGGGATTTGGAGACGATGGGATGGAAGGCTATATGGTGGTGGTGGTAATTTCCGGTGGTTAAGGTGGCAGTTAAGTGGTGTTTCCGGCGAGTGAAAGTGTAGAAAAAGGGGATGATTTTTGTTTTTTTGTTTTTGATTTTTTTATTATTTATTTGTATTTTATTGAAAATTTTGGTAGTATGGTTGCAATTTATTCTTTATTTTTCTATTCTTTTATTTTTGTTTTATTTAAATAAGAGGGTATAATTGTTATTTTATTGAGAAAATCTATGAAAATGACGATTTCCACAATAAAACGTCTAAATTGGGGTGAAAATGCAAAAAATTGAAACGTTGAGACGTTTTGTGCTAATAACCCCAAGTCATACTAAAGTGATATTATTTAAAACTACAATTGAAGCGGTTGAGTTCACTCACGACTTCCATTCGTCATCTACATGCACAAACTTTCATCATGCGACACGATGAATCTCAAAGTATCACTCATACTTGAAATCAAGTAAACGAAATGGTAATCATTCTGCACAAATTTAATATATTGAACTTTACATGTGTACACAAGGTACTTACGAATAAATTATACCGAACAATTACATACTGGTTAGATGAAAAGTTACAATGTCTATCCTGACAATTACGAAATGTCGAGATAGACATTTGATCTGTCAGTCTTTATAGTTAGCAACTAGCAAGTGGGCATTTAAGGTGTAGGGTAGGATATGAAATAATTAATTATTTATTTTTTCGGTTAACAAATTTATTATCCATTGTATATTAGGTAGATTCATGGGTTTCTTCTTACACAATCTAAGCATCATATCATAGCATTACTTGATCAATAAATGCATGTATTAATGAGCAATAAATGCATGCAAAAAGGTCTCTAGAAGAGTAATTTGGATATTTTGCACTATATAAAGACATTTTTGAGCACTTTTTCAAAAAGTGACAATTTTTGTGTCCATTGATAATGTAGGGGCATCTATGCAAAATCCCCTATATATATAAATGGCATGTTTAAGCCCCATTTTTTTGTGTATAATGCATTTTGAAATAGTAGATTGATAGAGAATGTGTAATTAAAAATGAAAGAAAATTTTTTGAGTTGTGTGTAATATTATTTTATTGAAGAATCTGTGATTGAACAAAAAAAAAAGAGAGAAATGCATTTTGAAAAGATGGGAATCTCTAGGTCAAAGGATTGAGGAGAAACTTGAATACCAATTTCACCCTTATATATTTAGTTATAAGCCTAATATACCCTCATATATTTTGCAATTTTGTCCTTACATTTTTTGTTTTTTTATCAACTATGTCCTTATTTATCTTACTAATTTCTCATGCATTAAGTTAATTATGCAACTTATAACATTAAAAATTGTTCTCATCTTTTAACCAATTGATTTTCAAACGAAATATAATATACTTTATAAGTATAATTCATGATAGTTATAATATAATGTTAAATAATATGATTACTTCTATATAAAATATTTGTTTTTATCATAAAACAATAATATGCAATAATGTTTTCTATTCATTATTCAATAGGAAAACATATAGCCACAAGGGGCTCAAAGGATGGTGGGGAAGAATGTAACGCCATTGGTGCTGACGTTTTATTTCTTCCAAGTTTTTAAATGATTAGCCTCTTAGAATACTTAACTTATAGGTTACAAAGCTTCCACTAAACTATTCAATTAACTCCATATAATATTTTACTATATTTATTTATTACTCGTAATCTCAAGAAAGAGAATGAGGTTGTTTGAGTGTACATTCTGACTCAATGTTGTATGATTGTATTTATTACATTTTATGTGAACAACTTTTAAAAAATTTTAACCACATATTTTACTATTTTTTAACAAAATTTAAACCAAATGGGGGCGAAGCATTATTATTATATATTTTTTCAGTTTGGTAGATGAGGGTTCCATCATGTTCAGTTAAAATATGTCAGAAGCCTCAGTTGGTTTAGCTAAAGAAAGTTGATTGTCAAAGTAAAAAATATATTTAACCACCCATACTATTTGATAATAGTTTTTATCAAATTTTTAACAACATATTTTATTAATTTTTAACATAAATTTAACCAAAATGGGACAGAGTATTTTCTTTTTTTCAATTTAATAGATGAGGGGTCCATCATATTCGTCGATATATGAATTTTAAGAAAAAATTGCATCGAAGGGTTGAAATTTAAAATTCATGATTTCCTCCTCCTCATCATAATAATCTTTCTATGGCCAAAAACTAATAAAGTAATATCTTAGGTAAATACTAATTATTTTACACAAAACTACTTTTTCCCCATTGGCAGGTTATAAAGTTGGAATTTTTGTTCGAAACTAATTGTAAAGAAAAGAAAGATGAAGATTGGGAAGAGATTTGAAGGGAAGGTGGCTTCTCATGCAGAAAACGTACGTTGGATAACATGTTGAAAAATAAGTTTTATTTCCTCGCATCCTATTAACTTCAGCAAATGATGAAGTGTATTCATTCAAATTCAAGAAAAAATAATTTTCAATAGTCTGTGTTTTGCAATAATCATTAACAATGCTCAAGGACAAATATTGCCTACCGTTGAAATATACCTTCCAGGAGATGTATTTATGTGGGCAACTATACATCATACTTTCTCGCAGAGTTTCAATGCAAAACAACAAAAGTTTTGGTAAAAGCAGAAAATAAAAAGACGAAAAGTTGTGGGATGTTGACAAAATAGATAATTTTGTTCAAAGAAGTGTTATTGTAATCAAAACATTACATTTCAATTTAAGTATATTTTACATTCTAAAGATAATTAGTTAAATAGTATTGTAGATTTAATTATAAATTTAGGAGAAATTTTAGAAAGAAATATTTCAACAACTAATAAAAAGGAAAAAAAAACTTTGTTAGAAAGTATAAGTAAAAATATAAAATCTTACAAAATAATTTAAAATATATTAAAAACCAGATTAGTGAAATATTAAACAGGAAGTTTTGCAACACAAGTGAAATAGATATAAAAATTCCTTAAGAAAAATCTCTAAAATAGATTGAAAATTTACAAGAAAACTATAGTAATCTACAAAAGATTAGTTTAGTCAAGTTAGAAAGTAGAATGCCAAAATTAGAAAAAGAAAAGTCAATAGATACTCTAAAACAAGACTTAGATATCTTAATAAATAAGTAGAAAATTTAGATTTAGAAAAAACTAAAGAATCTAGTAGATTTAAATGTATATGTAATGGATAGAGGAAAGCAAATTGTAGCTAGTAGTAGTAAAATATTAGATAATCATCTAATAAGATCATTGAGTAGGAAAATGGAATAAAAAAACAATATTAGAATCTTTAATAGATGTACAAGTACATATACAAACTTTTAAGACATAATAAGTTAAAATTAGTAAAAGGTTTAAAATTTTACAAGAAAGGAAATATCTTTAGTAAATCTTAATATATCAACATTATGGAGAAAGATATATTTCATGTACATACAAAAATCAATTTGTATCCAGCTTAGACCTAATAGAAAAAGAATTGTACAAAAAAATTGTTAATAAAAATCTTCAACAGGCCCATTTAGAATTAATTATAATAGGAGTAAAAAGACTACAAAGAGAAGATTTCGGAGTCAAAAAGTATAAATTTGGTTATATGACAATAGATTCACATACATAGAACAAGTACTATTATGATGAGGTGTAGAATTAGATATGAATAATAAAGGAGGAGTAACATACTTTACACTAAATTATTTTGCTAAAATAAAATCTTTTTATAACAACATTATAACAGAAATAAAAACTAAAGGATATTAAATAAGAAGATATGAAGACAATTTGTTAATTTTTACATGATTTATAGGAAGACTTAGTGAAAATAGCATTACTAATTAAAAATTAGAAAATAATCAAATAATTACTTTATTAGGATAGAAAGGAATAAAATCCATCCCAGCTAAGAAATTCTCTTAAAAAAGTAAATGTTGGACTAGATTGAAAGTTAGGAAATTTTTTAGAATGACCAATATTGATACTTGAAGATAATATTATGTATAAAATAGTAATGGAACTCTAAATATTAAATTTGAAAATTATAATTATCAAGCAGAACAGATAAAACAAAATGAAAATGAAGAAAAACGTAAATATATTGAAAAAGAAGATGATAGTGACGAAGAAACTAACACATTAAATGAAGATAGTGAAGAAGAGGAAAGTGAAGACGAAAGATGATGAAAAAGAATATAAATATATAAATATAGAATATTATAGGAATCTTAGAAAGTCCGGAGAAGTCGAAATTAAAACTTTATTAGAGGAAGATCATATAAATGTAGAAATTAAAATGGAAGAAAGTATTGAAAGTAAGAAAATATTAAAATTAGAAATAGACCAACCATTTGAAGAGAGAGAGAGAGAGAGAGATTGCAGGGAAGTACATTTTTCCCTACAAAACTATATGAATCGGAAATCAAAAAATATCAAAGTTTAGGAAAAAGATAGGTAGAAGAAAGATGTAGTTTCCTTATAGCAAGTGATAGATGATTAACTTTAGAAATAAATAATTGTAAACATTAAGAAAGAACTAGTACAACAACTAAATGAGAAAAATCTTAATTAGAGCATATAATAGTGTACCTAAACAAATCGCTGTAGAAGAAATATATAGAGATATCTGTTATAGCCAAAAGACTAAGATCGAAAGAAATTAGTTTAGGAATGATGAGAAAATTCAAGAAATTTTACTAGCTTTATTAAAGAAATAATAACCAGATCTAATCGCAGTATAGATAATCCTTATGAATAAATTAAGTTTTAGAAGAATTAGAAAAATTAATCATAAGCAATATGAAGTACATACATTCATTTTTATTAGACTTTGAAAGACTAGTTAGTATAATAGCAAGATTAGCATTAGATGTATGTATACTTGACAAATTATATAGAAATATACCATCACGTTGGAATGGTAAGAAAGAAAATGATGTAGAATCAGCACTTGGAATAAAAAGAACAACTATTAGTGCTATTATAAAATTTATAACTGATAAATTAAAAATATTGTATAGAAGAAGTACCTAGAAAATAAGTAAAGAAATTAAAGTATTCATTTTGCTTATATTTATATATACTACAGACTTATGATTATAGAAGAAGAAAGAAAAAATTGTACAAAAAAGGATTTAAAAAAATATAAATATAAAAGACAATACCAAAACAAGAAAAGTATAATATTAGATCAAGTAAGACATATTATAAATAAAAGACCTAATTATAATAGGTATGTTAAAAAAGTCAAAAAGTAGAAAAGAGTCAAAAGACTGTAAATATTATATTTATGGACATCTGGACATTTTGCTAAAAAAGTCCCAATAAAAATAAAAATAGAGAGCCTATCAATAAATCTATGATAATTGAAGAAATATAGTGTAATATTATAGAATTATCTGATAATGGATCGTGTAGTTTAGTATATAATATTATACATATGAAGAATTAGATTACTTAGAAATATTAAGTAATTCTGAATAATGGATAAATGTAAAATATGATAAATATACCAAGGACATAAAAATAGAAATCAATGTAAAAATTGCTTCGGAGTCCAATGCAATACTTATTTAAAAATTAAAGAAGAAATTCATAATAAACCTAAAGACTATAGCAAAATTATAAAAAGATTAGAAGATAGAGTGATCAATACAAATTTTAGATACGAAAATTGACAATTACAAAATTTGAAATTGCTAATTACAATTTTGGACCTAATACCAGCCTATTATTATATCCAAATTTATGAAGGAGCCAAAAAAATTAAAACGCTCCTCATAGATTAATATAAACATAAAAATTAGACAAAATGATTATGGAAGATGAATTTCAGAAACACTAGCCATGATGAAATACAAAATACAGACTTCAAACTTGTGACACAGTGGAACTACTGAATAATTTTTTTCCCCAAAAATCAAGGAGAAAAATTTTGGTGCCAAATTTTCAACAAAAAAAATTATATCTAATAACTTTTCAAGACACGGAACGAACAATTAGAAAATCAATCGGATACAGAAGAAGAATACATGTTTCGAAAATAATAATAATGTGAAATTGATACTAATCTTGTAAAAGCATAGATCGAGATGATGGAAAGATAAAATTCACTATAGTAACATTCATCAACGGTGTTGAGATTTCAAGACAATGTACAATAATTCAAGGACAATGTACAGTAACCTAAAGACAGTGTACATAGATTATAATGTTTGTACAAGACCATATGGGTCCCGTACTTAGAGGGGTGCCAAGTGGCGCCCCTATAGCATGTAGCATGATTGAGTATACAGTGATCTAAGGATTATGGTAAAGGAACAATTATAAAGGCAAATAATGAAGAAGGACAAAAAAAGAAAAACGTGCAGAAAATTTTTCGAAGTAAGGTGGTATGTTTTTCATTTAAAACCTTTCTAAAGAACTCTTGTAAGAAATAGATATGATGTACCAGTTTCTATTTCCTTATTAATAGCAATTGACATGACGAAAAAAACAACACACGACATAGCACTTATACTAAAAAAAAAAAACTCAACTCTTGTACTCATACAACAAGAATTCTTCAAAGTAACTTCTTCGTTACTTTCTTTTGCATTATTTTTTTTTTTTTTACTTCATATTATTTTCGGGCAAGGTCTAAAAGAGGAAATATCAAGTAAGCAATTAATTTTTTTTCGAAATAAATATAATATTTTTGTTCAAAATTCCTTGTTCAGCATTATTTTAACATTTATTATTTTTAACGCTCTTAACCTCTTTATTCTGGATTCTATGACCAAAATATGAAGAAGTAATTATTTGAGTTAAGTAGGCTATGTTTTTTTTCTAAGTGAGGGAGTTTGTTTAAACCTTTATAAAATTTTTTTTTTTTTTTTTTGTTACAGTTTTAAGCCTTTTTAGAGGTCAAGAAGAAAAGTTGAGAGAGTTAAAAGTAGTACTCTGAAAAGGCCATTACAAATATATTATTTGAAAAACTTTTACTAAATTTATATCATTAGATAAATATACTTGCTCTACTCCACTTGATTGTTCAATAGAAAGATATTATGAGTTTACTAATATTTGTATAGAAAAACAAAAGATTGGTAGATTAGTTATTTAGGCAGCCATGTAATATTCGTAATAGATAGAAATAGAGAAAATATTGTACATATTTTAGCTTCTATAATTTTATATATCTCGGAAGTATAGTCTTTTGTCTTTAATGAAAAAGCAAATACTAATAATTAGATTGAGTGGTCTAGAATCGAATATACATCATCTAATTGTTGGAGTTTAGAAAATATATGTCCGAACATATCCATGTGGTAGTTCTATAAAGTTTTGATCTTAACTGAAATTATTTTGAATGCTCTGAACTCATTTATAATTATAATTTTATTTAATATTTAGGGACTACATATAAAATTAAACCAATTAGGGCCTAATTAAACTTGAACATGACCACTCTTATCTATAAATATGGACTTAGAGGGCACTGGTTTTGAGAGAGAAAAAGCCCTAATTTTTATAATTAAGAAAATGTATACTTTGGAGAATATCATATAAGATCAAACTAGAGAGGTCCATGTCTTGTTACGTGCTTAATCTTTGTAGCAGGCTATTAGTTGGATGAATATTAATGAATCATGTATTGTTGATCCGAGTATGGAAGCCAAAGATGTGGCTTATATAGTGACTTTGGTTACTCAATTAAAAACATTGACATTAAATCCTAAGTATTGCTTAACTGCCCGCATGAATAAACACACTATTTATTACATAAATTCAGCCAAAATTGGATTTAGAGAATTGGGGATTAAGCACATTCTAATGATAACCCCTAATATGGCTTTTATTTTGGTCAGATATTTGGGCCTAAAATTTATGGTAAACCTATAGTCTTCTTTTGAACAATGATTTTTGATGAGTTGGCTTGACAAGTAACACTGTTTGGTGACATGCTGGGAATTAGCAGTGATACGTAGAATTTAACTTTAATATTTTCTACCGACTAACCATTAGTGTAATCATAGGAAACTTGAGTGCTTATTATAGTATGAAAATAACTTCAACGATGATTAACTTAGTTAATCAAAACTTTAGCGACCATTGTCATAATAAACCCAATAACTATGTTAAATATATTTTTATTCTTATTTTCATTTCCATTTTCATTTTCCATCATGATTTTGAAAATAAGAACGTTTCATTCGAATAATTGAATTTCAATCTCTCTTTTTTGTTCAATATATATATATATATATTGATCTCTATCTTCCAATTTTAGATAATTATATAAGTCCTCTGTCAAACCCATATCTACATACCCAAAAAAAATACTTCAAGCTGTATATTATATTTTCTAAGTAGATTTCTTTGATTAGATCAATCCATGGAATATTATGTTTGAAAATAATTCAAATGCATATGAAGTGTTTCTTGAGTATAAAGCTATTCAGCATGGATATAGTTAGTCCAACGGAGAGAAGAAGAATAAAAAATGTGTAATGTATAACAAAAATTATAAGATCAAGAAACTGTTCACTGGAATCTCTCCCAATCTTGAAGCTTTCTACTTTGGCGTATATATACAAATGACAAAAGTCACTGGTACATCTTGAACTCAGAGCACATGAGATCACATATGAATGTCATCCCATCTCAACTTTATGAAACATTAAGAACGTGTTTGTTATTGAGTACTAGCTGGCAGGTTAACACCATCCAATATTGTCCAATCCATGTTACCAAATGTATTGTCTAATTACCTAAAAGGAAGTTAGTTGATTTCGGAGTTGTTGGGCGTTCTTTGAAGAAAAACAAGTGAATAGTATGCTCCGGTTGGCCCTTTAGCCAACAAGGAAGAGTGAGTCCCCTTTTCGACCACCTTTCCTTTGTCTAAAACAGCAATTATGTCACAATTTTGTATGGTACTTAGCCTGTGCGCCACAACTACACTAGTCCTTCCAACCATCACACGTTCAAGTGCATCTTGCACCACTTTCTCCGACTGACTATCGAGCGCACTGGTGGCCTCATCTAATAACAATATGGCAGGATTTTTCAAGATGGCACGGGCTATAGCAATTCTTTGCTTCTGGCCACCAGATAGCTGCAGCCCTTTGTCACCACACCATGTGTCGTATCCATCCTTCAGGCCAGCAATGAAGTCATGAGCATTTGCTGCCTTAGCTGCCTCGATAACTTCTGATTCATCAATATCTTCAGATGCACCATAGGTAATATTTTGACGTACGGTACCAGCAAATAATGTCGGCTCTTGACTAACAAGTGCAATGTGCTTCCTTAGTGATCTTAAGTGATATGACCTGATATCTCGCCCATCAATCTTCACGACACCTTTAAGTGGATCATAAAATCTTTCTATTAAACCTATAATAGTCGATTTTCCCGAGCCACTTTGTCCTACTAATGCAGTCGATTGTCCTGCCTCAATGTTAATTGAAAAGCCTATGAAGACCATGGCATCGGGCCGGGCAGGGTAGGCGAAATCAACACCACGCAGTTCAACATGGCCCGTTAACTTATTTGGTTTGCACCCCTCTGGATCTTCGGGTTCGATTAATGAATATCGATCCAACACTGCAAATACAGAGCCAACTGCATCCGAACCTTTGGCAAGATCGTTCGTCATAGTCCCAGCATCGGCAATGACGCGCCCTGTGCTTACCAAAACCATGAAAGTTTGGAGTAGTGCTTGTGCTCCAATGAAGCCTTCTGCAATGAGTTTTCCGCCATACCAAAAATCTAAAGCCCAAGTGCAAGTCATTAGGCTTTGGGAGGTTCCCAGTCCAATACCAGCAAACCATGACTGGCAAATACTTTCCTTTTTTGGGCCTTCTTGGGCTTTCTCAAGCATATCGAGAATTCGAGCTTGTGACGAGAACGCTGTCACTGTTATGAGATTGGATACGGCTTCTGCTGCAAGCTTGCTACTTTCATCTTGGGCTTTAATGGCCTTTTTGGACATGTTTTTCAGAAGGACACGCTTGCAGTAGTAACACATTATGATAAGTGGTTGTACGGCTATCATTGCCAATGCAAGCTTCCATGCAATGACCAGACCCATGGTGCAAGCAATTGTAACTGCAGAGAAAGTTTGGATGAGTAGGGCCATCCGATCACCCACCAAAGACCTTACCTGCAATATTCAAGGCCAACAATCAGTAACAATTATTCTGACTCTCGCTCTCTAAGCTATATTCCCATCACTGATAGAGGAAAAGCGTGAAATTTGTTCCAACAGAAAATTTGAAACTTGAATAGAACTAAACCTTTACTCAGTTGTCTTAAAAATAAGGAAAAGAAAAAAATCACTAAAAGTGTGGTGGTTAATTTAGCACGTTATTTTCATTGACACCTGACTTTGAGATGTGGATCATCCCATGGAGTAATACTGTCAAAACCAGTGTTTGAAACCAGATTCTCAGCGCTCATTATAAGTACTTATATTACGTCCTAATTATCAACCAATGGAAGAATATAACCTAGACAAAAATAGACAGCATCTTCACGATAGAAGGTATAGTTGGTAACATACCACATTGGCATCTTTGACCAGCCTCGAGCAAATGGCACCAGTCGTATTCTCGTCCTGATCAAACCACCCAATTTCAAAAGTGAGAATTTTTGACAGCATTCTCTCTCTGATTCTCTTTGTCAAGTGCTCCCCCATGGCTGCAAAATTATAATGCTGACATATATTGATCAAGAGTGAGAAAATAGCCAGCCCAAGAAAACAAAAGGCATATATTGTTGTTCTCTCCTTAATAACACTATGATCTGGTAGGAAATACACAGAGATCATCGACCCCATTGAGAATGCATACACTGGCTGAACTGCACCAAATAACACTGCACCTGTACACCCCAATATAGCTTGCCTCCACTCAGGCATGTTCATTGCTAGTAGTCTTCTAAATGAAGGTACTGCGACGACTTGATCACTGGAAACCATTGCAGTTTCCAATCCTCGACTTGGTGCAGCTGAGTTAGCTGAACTGGACCGACTCATAATTGATAGTCTCCGACTGCTAGTATTGTGAACATCAATGTTTTCAATGGATGCTGATGCAATAATACAATTAGCACTTGTATATTGATCGCTTTTCTGTGTCTGTTGAAGGCGGACAAGAGACATGTATAAGCCATGTTCATCTTCAATAAGCTCATCATGTGAGCCCATCTCCATAACCTGACCATTTTGCACCACTGCAATGAGGTCAGCATTTCGGATAGTAGAGAGACGGTGGGCTATGACAATGGTTGTCCGACCCATGGCTGCCATATCCAGGGCTTCTTGAACCACTCGCTCTGATTCTGAATCCAATGCACTGGTGGCCTCATCAAGGAGGAGAATTTTTGGTGCCTTAATTACAGCTCTGGCTATTGCTATTCTCTGCTTTTGCCCCCCAGACATCTGTACTCCTCTCTCACCCACCTGCATTAGCATCCATGTTTGTGTTACCCATACATGAGCAAACATGATTAGTTAACTGGTAAGAGGGATTATGTTAAGTCAAAATCAGAATTAATCAACTCTGTAATTAATTGTTAATGCAGCGAATAAACCACCATGGTATAGACTTTGACGAGTTGCTAATACATGTTTTCTCAAATAAAGAAATGAACGCAGATTACGTATCTGGTGGACGTAATATATGATGCTGTTCATGTCCATGTTCTCTATAATTAACAAACTAAGCAATTATAGTTAAGTTTAATTAAATGCTCTATGTTTCTGAAGGTAGCTGGGGAGGGTTGATCTACTTCCTTTCTTACAATAGTAATAGAAAACTTCGTGTTCTATAAAAATATTAAAGGCTGTGTTCAACATATTTTAATAATTTTTAATGTAGATCCACTTGACTATAAAAACACACAAGAATAACAATATGCTAACAACTCTAGTATTTGAATTGTTTAATATCCTTTGACCAACAAGCAAAAAGAATCGAAGATCCCGTGTCAATAATGAAAAAACAAAACGCTAGAGTTAGCGTAATGACATCAAATTACTTTGTAAATACCAGAGCTTAGCTCGTGGAGAACAAGTGTGTAAATAAATCTAAACTTGTGAAAGTGAGGGCTAGTGGTAGGATAAATTAATCTACAACTTGTGAACACAAGTCTTGAAGAGATTCAACCTACATTGAATCTTGAAGAACAAAAATAAATCCTTCCTATCAGTGAAATTCATATAAATGTATTAAATATACTAGATTACTAATATTTAGGCATACACATTAAACTGAATGCTCAACTACTAGTATAAGTATGAGTCCCAAGTTTGTATAACTAGAAATTCAATAAACTACTTCCTTCAACTAAATCTTCTTTCGGGAAGAATTTATAAACGGTTTGAAAATGACTTATAATTTGGAATACGTGTTTGAAAATGAAGTTTCACCATTTATAAATGACTTATAAATTTTGCCAAACGGAGGTTAGATTTTTTATTTTATTTTTTTTCCCTATACCTCAGGCATTGTTATGAATCTCCGAATTGTATTGTGCACCCACATTAAACAAAATGCTTGACTACTACTATAAATACGAGTCCTAAGTTTATAACTCAAGCGTTGCGAGTGAAAACTACTTTGTTCAATAGAATAAACTTTTTCTTTAAGTGCTCTTATAAATGTCCAGACTATTGTATGCCTACAGACTACTAGTATAAATATGAATCATGAGTTTATAACATAAGCAATTCAATAAGCAACCGAAAGAGAATCTACTTCGTCCAACATAATAAACTTTTCTTTTAAGCATTCCTACGAACATCTAAATTATTGTGAACCCGCAAAATAATCTATGTAGCTCCAATAAAAAGTAAGTTTTAAGTTACTTTTAAGCATGATCAAATGTAAAAGTGCAAGCCACACGAACCTGGGTGTCATAACCTTGAGGCAACTGGGAAATAAAATTATGAGCATTTGAGGCTTTGGCAGCTTCAATAACCTCTTCCATGGTTGCGTCCTCTTTCCCAAAAAGTATATTCTCTTTTATAGAGGTAGCAAACAGTGCCGGCTCCTGACTCACCAAACCCATTTGTGATCTCAGCCATTTCAATTGCAATTTATCAATTTTGACACCATCAAGAGAAATTTCACCACCCAAAGGGTCATAAAATCTCTGCAAAAGAGCAACCACCGTTGATTTTCCAGACCCACTTCCTCCAACCAATGCTACTGTTTTTCCTGCTGGGATTTTCAGATTGAAATCTTTCAAAATTATGCTTTCTGGCCTTGATGGGTATGCGAATTCAACGTGTTTGAATTCGACTTCTCCCGAAACTTTTTGTAGGATTTGGCCTTCTAAATTTTCTGAATCAATTTCGGGCACTCTTTTTATGACTTCCGTTATCCGTTCACCGGCTGCACTTGCTTCGGAGAAGTACTTTAGGTTTGATAAACCAGCACCCAATGCTCTGTTCAAACAGTTCAAGAAAATTATAAACAGTAAATTCATCAACTAACGTGCAAAAAAATTTTAAGTTCCAAGAAACAGATTTGCAAAAGTGTTCAGATTTTGTCCGCAATCAGCATAGGATTTTAGGTTTGCAAAAATTCAGGTTTACATACCATCAAAATATTCACTTTTAGTGGCTTTTAAACTTGGACGAGGCACAAAATAAATTAAGGTTCCTTTGAAAAGTGAAAGATAGCTTTTTAAGAGCTACTTTTAAATTCAATTTCGTTAATTTTATAAAAATATTTTTATACTTCAAACGAGGTTTTAGAGAAAAATAGTTTAACGTGATTCTCTATGAAAAAAACTTTTGAATTTAAAAATTAGATTTTAGAATAACTTAATATAGTTTCTTTCAAAAAGTTCTTCTAGAAGAAGCAAAAATAAAAACCATATCAAATGACTTCAAGAAAAGTTATAGATATTCACAATCCGCCAATGGCGATGGAGGCGCCGACTGCAAAAATAGTGCCACCCTGAGCCCCATGATACATGACCAATCTGCTCCCATAATAAGACAAGAAGGACCAAATTGCAAAAACCACAGCATTACTTCCAATGGCCAAACCTTTAGCCAAACCCTGTTTTAATCCCAATTCAACAGTCCCTTGAAGAGCAGCAGAGTATTCAGCAATTGTTTTGCTTTCTCCAACAAAAGAATACACTGTTCGAATAGAAGAAATTGCTTGTTCCACTACTATACCGGCTTTATTGTACTCGTCCCTCATCTTTCTTGCAATGCTCATAAGAGCCCTTCCGTAAATTAAACCTGGGATGATGAGAAGTACGATGAAGGGAAATCCCACAATTGCTAGCCTCCAAAACAATATGAATCCCGCTACATACGAACCAATGAATGTTGCTAAGTTCATCACAAAGATTGGAACCTGTCATTTGAATTCCAGAACAGGTTAGAGTCCCGATGATTAAGGAGATCATAATCTCAATCACGAGAACATTAACAAGTAAACAAATATATTCACTTATCACTGTAGGCTTTTATTACTAAAAGAAAACTTATGACCAATACATCCAATATGTAAAATTTGTAAATAGTTTTATGGCGAATTTCCTATATTTAGAGAATGATCTCACGTTTCTCTTGTCTAAAGAATGATCTCTTCGTAAATCTAGTAATGTTAGGTGATCTGCAATCAATGGATAGGTGAACGGTATAACTAGTGTAAGCATAATCTAAAATATCTTTATGTAACTAACTTGTTAGATGATAACATATAGATATATTTGGTAGTATAAATGATGCTACTCGTACTGGGGTTGCATAATGATTCATACGCAGATGAGGTGTCATAAGAGAGTGAGAATTTTTTTTATTTTTTTGTTGAAGAAATTTGGACACAATAATATCTCACCACATTATGTGTGTGTAAATCATTATATAAATGTAGCATAATCGTGGTAATAGAACATGAAATTTTACCATTTTCTCTACTTTAATTATGTTCAATTCACCGTACATGAGTGACTAGCTTGATAAGTGATCAAACTAAAGAACATTAATAGCAAGGTTGATACACATTACAAACAAAAATGTTTGAATAATGCTATTCTACGTAATGATGTACATAATGATGACATGGAAGTGAGAGAAAAATTATAATAACTCAATTTCTTTTCATTTCGTCTCTTCTTTTTCTTTCTCTTTCATATCATCATTATGTACGAACAACAGTGCTCAAAATTATTTACTTTATTTGCTTCTTTAATCTTACATAATTTACTTATAGCTCGTTTTAAAGGATTTATGCTTCAACTTTCTGTAAAAGAACTTTATAAAGAAGCTAACTTAGTTCATATTAATTTAAAAACTCCTAGTCGAAAAAGTATCTTTCAAGAATTATTCAAAAAGTTTTAAAAGTAAATTCTTGATATCTAAAGCAGCTTTTGATTTTTTAAAACTCACGTCAAATGGGTTCATATGAAACTTGTCAGATAGAGAATGAGTTACAAACCTTTTCACTAATGACCTCTTGAATAACGAGACTATCATTGGAGACACTTGTAATAACCTCCGCAGTACTAGTTACATGCAAATCAAAGTAACCCACATCTTGCCTCATTACTGCTTTTAAATATCTTGCTCTTAATCTTGAAGCTTGTCTTTCTGCCGTTCTTGTCCAGCAATACCCCTCTAAATTGATTAAGAACAAAAATAATTATTGAAAAATCACCAAGAAAATGAAGGGCTAAAAATAAGAAACTAAATTTTGTAGTTAAATTACAACAATACCTACCAAGAAAACAAGCAAGCCATTGTCCACATGCAATGTAGCACAAAACCACTGCATTCTGCGACACAAGTGCCAAGATCAAGTTAGTATTATTTATCGTTTTCAATTCCGTCACTAAAGTTATCTCTTCTTCTAAAATTTAATATGTTGAAACGATGATATTTATTTATTTATTTAAATTCATTTTTAATATGATATTCATATAAATCAGATTTATTTTTAAATCAAATTACTAATACGTACAATATTTCATAAAAAGATGACGACAAAATTTGAACTTATAAGTCAAAATATTAGAGAAAGACTACACACATGGGCGTGTTTATCTCCATTTTTCTTAAAATATATTTTCCTCTATTCTTTTTATCAATACATTTTTTAATAAAATAATATTATACACAATCAACAAATTTTTCCTTCGTTTTTAATCACACATTTTACACTAAAAATGAGGTCAAACACACCCATATGTTAAAATAAGTGACAGGCCATAAGTTTGTCTTCCACAAAACCTGAAGTGCACTTTTGCCTAAAAAAATGCTTTTTCGAATAATCCAAATATTCTAGAAAAAAACTAACAAACAAAAATCGTCTGCACCGTACACTTCACTTGCCAGTGGGCCCAAAATTAAAGAGGAAAAATACCTAAAACTGGAACCATTTTCTATTTTCAAGAAACCAAAAAAAAAAAAAAAAATCTCATTTGAACCAAGTTCTTTAAATTTTTTTTTTATTGGAATTCATTTTTAATTACATAATTTTACATGTAAATTAAAATTATTTTTAACCGTATATCCTCCCAAAAAATCATTTTCTCTATTTAAAATAAGGGCCTAAATTGCATAACATGAATGGCTGTAACTGTAACTCCTGATGAAAAAAGAACGTAGCGAAACTGTAGGAGTAATTATCTCTGTTGTCTGCCATTATGGGGGGGGGGGGGGGGGGGGACAAACCTTGTTGATGTTATGAGTGAAATTCTCTGTAATTGAAGTAGTTGCAGTGCCAAAATTGTTCATAAGCTTGCTAGTGATTAAAAGCATAGCCGGCATGGAAATTCCATCACCAATGGCTCCCAAGAACCCTAAACTCATCAACACGGCGTCGTGACTATCCGCATGCATGAAAATTGATCGAAAAGAACCATTTTTCTTCTTATTATTCTCCATAATCTTACTCTTATTCCCCATATTCTGATTTTACAACTGAAAAACAAAACAACACACACAGAGATTAAGAGTCTCTACTGTTGTTGTTCTTGTTTTTTTGCTACAATTATTTGCGTGCTTACTTCTGCAAATATTTTATTATTTAACGAGCTTGATGAGGACGAATTTTGAGATGATATCGAATGTGTATTTATAGGGAAAGTTTTATTGGGATTGAATGAGACTTTTAGGGAGGTTTGGGGTAGTGGGTGGCGGAGTGGTGTATACACGTATACGCACACATACACATACACATACACATGTAAATAAATAGTATATAATTGTATAAAATTATGCTATCTGTGTATTAATTGTTGACATCTTTGTTGAGATGTGTAAAAATTTGTGTAATTGATTATTACAAATATTATTAAAATCGATGACAAAATATTGGCCGCTGTCCATGTAGCAAAATTGATTTGTATATAAAATGGAAGTTCAATGCATGTGGTGACAGAGAAAATCATGAAAAGTTGTTGACTTTTAGTCTTCCACAAAATGTCGTCATTAATGACGATGATAGTTTAATCATGTTCATTTTAAGCTCACTAGTGGACTGCATTAGTGGAGTTCAATTACAAAAACATAAACCTCCCCACGAAAAAGTTATTTAAATCTTAAATTTTTTATGTTGACATATCAGAAGTTTCTAGGTTCAAATGATTTTCTTTTGATTACTCTTGTTCTTGTTTTTGTGGTTCGAATATGATGAAATACGTTTCTACAATCTTGATTCGAATTAAAAATAATCTGATTTTACTTTAAGAAGTGAACTAAACCATCAACTAAAATTTTAAACTTTTAAATATGAGATGGGTTTGTTTATTTATATGTTTTTTATTGACCAGATATCCTCACATTCATCCTATCCTCATTTTTCTTCGAAAGTATGGTAGAATCTATGGGTCAATTTTTCATTGAGTAATGGTAAATTTGAATTTGAAATTTGTCATTTTGATGTCAAATAAAACCATCTCGTCTGAAAAAGCTTACTAATATAAGATGAACTTGTTTATGGTTATATATTCTCAACAATCACAAGTGTTACAAGTTGAACAAAAAATTAAAAAAACAAAATTATATTTTCTTTAACATTTTAGACTTTTAAATTACATGATACACACACACACACACACACACACACATATATATATAATTCCACAAGTTCAATCACGAGTGAAAGTACGTAGTTCCGACCCTATCAACACCTAAAGGGGGTGAATATGTAATTATGCGGAATTAAGAATTATTTAATAATTAAATAGCAGCAAGTCACTAATTAATTATTATTCTAGATGATTAAACATGCAATTCAATTAATCTTACGTTGTAATACTGCAGTTATGTAAGCAATAAATAAACACAAGAATTGATCACAGAGAAATCCAACTAGGTAAAACTCCAAGTACTTTGCCAGTCAATAATCCACTATAAACGATTTATAACTTACAATCTATCAGACTAGATGACGGCATATATTATCTGATCTCCTTCCTGCAATTCTTACAGTTCTCCTAGATTTTGTGCTCCTACACCAACTCCTAGCTGCAGTTTCCAAAGCTCTCTTGGATTGCGCTCTCCTGCAGCAGTTCCTAACTTTGTGTTATCAGTCACAAGTATAAACAATGAATAATAAACCTTCCCACACGTATGACCCAAACTAAACATGGAGTAAATTATATAAGTAACCCATATGTGTAAAGTGTCACTAATTTTCTGGTAGTAGGATTCCAAACCTTAATTTTATAAGAAAAGACATGCATAACATCACTGCCAATAAGGATATTCTCCTACTTATGAAAGTCAAACCAAGTAAAGCACATTAGAACTTATACATTAAAGCTCATCGTGAATAGATAATTTCATTTCTCCCCCTGACTTTTAGCATATATTTTGCACAACCATGAAGCTCATAATTTTTTCCTTTTCACGTCTTAAGTGCAGCCTCTTTTCCATTAAGTGACTAAAATGACCCATGTAGCGAGTTTTAGGCTGGTTAACCCAAATCAGTTGACCATAGGCACCAGCTTATGAGAAATCCCCACTTACTTAATCGCTCAAATCAAATAGGTTTCGAAAAGTAGCATAAGATATTGAGTCTTTTACTTTATTGGATATACTTTTTGGTTTATATCAGGGACAAACTTGAGCTTAGGTCTAATAAATAAGGTCAATTCATGTTCAAATTCACCCCTTTAACATGTGATTGCCAACCAAAATCTCACACACGCGGTAGAATCTCACTAACAAGATCATAGTGTGTGCAATGCAGATGGTAAATGATCTCTGTATATGCTTCATGAGGTATGTATTCCTAAGCCATCAATAAATATTATGTTACAGCTGATCAAATAAACTCATACTTGATCGCAACCAACAAAATCAAGTTTAAGGTATGTTCAGTTGTAAACAAACTATCCCGCATGCATATCTATTTATTATTTCAATGTTTCAAATATTATATATATATATGGCCGTCCGAAGAGATTCAAATCGAAAACCATCTAATGGCTAGGTAAATAAGTCAGCTAACTGGTTTTCTGTAGAGATATGTTTAAAGTAACAACACAAGTTTTTACAAGCTCTCGAATGAAATGAT